>CP135576.1:1353274-1392664 GCA_032401905.1 Swietenia macrophylla | reverse complement strand
GTGTTGATGGTGTATAAGCATGGCAGCATAAAGTAGTGCAATATTATCAACATGGCTCTAGAGATCGTTTCAAAGATGGACAATAGAGATAGTCGATTAAATCTTTTAAAACTTAGTTTAAAATTATAAGTTTAAAATTAATTACACGTTGTTATTATTTTTTAGTCTAACATTCAATTTTAAATATTTAAATATTTAAAAATTTATTTAAAATTCTTAAAAATTTTTAAAAAAATTCAGAATTGTTTCTAAATGAAGTGATCCATGTATGCATGTTATTCAATTAGAGATAATAATTTAAATTATTGTATTATATTTGTATCGGATTATATTCATATCGTGTCAAATAGAAATCAACTCAAACCTAATTCATTTGATAATCATATTAATGATTAAAAATTTTAATCCAGCACAATTAATAAATAGTTAAATAGATTATAATTATTTAATTTATTTAATATATTTTTATACATATTATAATATATTTTTATAATATTTGTTATATTATATATACCAATTAATATTATTTTAAATATTATTAAATATATTTTAAAATATGATAAATATAATTAATTTATTTAAAAAAATATAAAATAAAATTATTAAATTATAAATAAATTAATATATTATAATTATTTAAATAATAAATTATATTATAAATAAATTTAGCGTTAAAAATTTTAAATTTAAAAATAATATAATTATTTATTATATAATATTATTTTTATTTATTTAAAAAATTATAATCATGTAAAAAATTGTCAGCCCTCTGTTCAGTGTAGACATAGACAGACATAGGTTAGTGGTTGATGAGTTCAGTAGACTAGCACAAGCGCAGGGAGAGAGAGAAGGCAATGAAACTAACTTTTTTGAAAGGTTGGTCCAATGTCCATGGATCCAGCAAATGTGGTCCCACATACTCGACAAACTCAGTGACACGAGTGACGAGACAGGCATCACGGACGCTCCTATTCTTTATCACTTCACATTCAGCTGCATGCATGCCTTGGAAAACGCAACTCTACTCTTTCTCTCTCTCACAGACTCACCTCACCCCTCTGCTTAATTGCTTACTTTTTTGCTTTGCTTAATTATTTCAACGCCCTCTTTAATTACTGTTTAATCATGTTTTAATCACTTCATGCCTTCCCGCTGGCTCAGCATCCCAATTGTACCAATAAAGCAGTAAAGTGACCTTTTCATCCTCCCCCTTTTTTTTTTTTAAAAAAAAATTTAATTCTTTTAATTAATCTACACTGTTGCAGTTACGGACAGTCCCATCATTTTAGCCTTTTTACTCTGCATGGATCTCCTCCTCCCATTCCCATGCACTCACCCTTTTCTACTTTATTTTCATTCAAATAAAATCACTGGCTATCAATAATTAATCAATGACCTCCAATGTGTTTATTGGTTAAAACAACACAAACTAGCTAGAAATAGTTTTCTTTTATAAAAACATTTTAAAATAAATTTGTAATTCTACAAACTACATGAAGATTGTTAATTAGCGCTTAATTTTTTTTTTTTAAAAAAAAGAAAAATTAATTTTTAAGCAAGAATTCAATATCTATACTAAGTCAAATCTAACATTTTTACCTATTAATTTAAAAGGACTGGTTATAGTGCATATGTGTTTAGGTATATTTTAAAAATTTTATTATTATTAATTTAAAATATTTCTTTATAAGAATCATAAATAAAAACGTTAAATATTTTATTTTATTTTAAATTTTTATTTTTATTTTTATTTTTTAAAAAAAATATTTTAACTTAACAGTAACTCAAAATTTGAAATGTAATAATACATATATGTATTATACATAAATCCTAATTTAAATTAATAAATTTGTACGTAAATTTGAATTTCTATGGTTGAAAACACTTTTACATTCACAAAATGATTTGATTTGATTAATATTTAATTTTAAGATTTTTTTTATTATTTTTTTTGGTAATCGAGGTCTCACAAAATTACTTTTTGTGTAGTTCAAAGATAGTAATTGTCCCAAGTAAATAGTACATATTATTATAAAAATAAAATAAAATAAAATAAGTCGTCATATGTTTTGAACTATAATTGAAGTTTGAGCTCAAACAACACAATCCAATACATTCTGGATACAACAGCAGCTTACTGTCTCTCACACACAAATTGTTAACTTCCACACTCGCCTGCGCGTGTAAGAAAGAAAGAAAGAAAGAAATGAAAAGAAATCCGGGCCCACGTAAATCAATTGGCTGGCCGACTTTGTGGATATGTGCAAGTAAAAAAGAGTGAGCGTATAATGTAATGCAAGACCAAGGGAAAAAGAGAGCTTAGCAAATAAGAAGATATATTCTCCATAGTCATCATGATTTTTGGTGTTTTCCTCTGAAATCAAACAAGAGTAAACCAGATCTCCGTAGGAAGAGTCCGAAAGTTTCATACCAACAGATTCTGGTTTTGAGATTAAAGTTTTTAAGTTGGGTTTTTTCTTGTCTCGTGGCTTGAAACAGAGAGAGAAGTCAGTATTATTTTGAATACTTATTACCGAAGATCTTATCTGTTTGTGTTTGGAGAAAACCTCGCTTGTTTTATGTTACTTACTGTTTTTGTGAGTTTTTGTTTTGAAAGCTAGTTGTGTTTTGTTGTAATTCAATCCGAGATATGCAAATGATGTCTGGTAATGTGTTTTCAATACCTTCTGCCTTGGGAGGGATTGTTCATCAAGAACAAAACGCCAACGCCAGCCCTAACCCTAAACCTAATCCTAACCCCGCTGCGAAAAAGAAGAGAAATCTACCAGGTACACCAGGTAACCTCAAGTTTTAATTTTTTGAACTTGATACTTAATTCTTTGTTCATGTATAACTGTTTCAATTGTTTTTTGTTTATGGTTTCTGTTAATTGTTAGTGTTATGTTGGGATTTTGTTTTCATGATTTAATAAGTAGATCCAGATGCTGAGGTTATTGCTCTTTCTCCCAAGACGCTCATGGCTACCAATCGATTCATATGTGAAATATGCAATAAGGGGTTTCAAAGAGACCAAAACTTACAGCTTCACCGAAGAGGTCATAATCTTCCATGGAAGCTCAAGCAAAGAACCAACAAAGAGGTCAAAAAGAAGGTTTATATCTGCCCGGAGAAGAGCTGCGTTCATCACGATCCGTCGAGAGCTCTCGGCGACCTCACTGGTATAAAGAAACATTTCAGCAGAAAACATGGAGAGAAGAAGTGGAAGTGTGAAAAATGTTCCAAGAAATATGCAGTTCAATCAGACTGGAAAGCTCACTCTAAAACTTGCGGCACCAGAGAGTATAAGTGCGACTGTGGAACATTATTTTCCAGGTATTACTTACGATCAGCCAGCTTCTTCTTGCTTTGGTTTTAAGTCTTGGTCACGTCGTAGTAGAAATAAATGCTCATCACGTTGAGGGTTTCGTGTCTTTCAGTTTCTAATTTATTGCAATCAAATGATTGGGCAGTAGATAACTGTGATTGAATAAATTCTGAGTTGGGTTTCAATTCTTTTAATCCAACAGAAAAGATAGCTTCATCACCCACAGAGCTTTCTGTGATGCCTTAGCAGAAGAAAGCGCGAGATTCACTTCAGTTGCAGCTGCAAGTCTGAATTTCAAAAGCGAAACAGTAAATTTGCCTCATGGATTTGCTAACCAGGGACTACAAGATGTTTCAAGCGTTTCCCAATTTGGATCCGGCTTTCGCCCTGATTTGGTCGCTGCAGGTAAATTTCTATCTCTCATTGGTGAGAAATCAGCAGAAGTCGGGATTAATTAATAATCATTTTCGCTAGATAATATAATTCTTAATTTAATAATTTATCCTTGTTTTCACCTGCCATGGAGAATTTACAGCCGGTTTGCCTGAGATGGTGCAAATGGCTTCAGGTAATCTATTTGGGTCATCCTCAAATATGGCTAATTTTGGAAGTCATAATCAGTTTCAAGGCTATGACAAGAGCATGACTACAACTTCAAAAAATGCAAATCTCTCATTATCTGCAACTCCGCAAGGATTTAAAGAAGAAAGTTCTTCTTTGTATTCTGATACTCAAAGCAAAAAATCAAAAACAGCTGCACCCATGTCTGCCACGGCACTCTTGCAGAAAGCAGCCCAGATGGGTTCTACAAGAAGCAACCCATCAATCTTTGGAAACAGCTTCAATGTGATGAGTTCTTCTCCTTCGAATACATCAAACTTCAATTCTCTCAATCAGAACCGAAACGAGCTGCACCAGGCGTTTCAAAATGTCAAGCAACAAGAGAATTATTCTGGATCAGTTTCTTTAGCCATGAGTGATGGAGTAATGGGCAGTTCAAATTTGAGCTCAGTGAACACAACAACAGCAACAAGCAGTACTCTTAATCAGCTGATGATGCAAACAAGAGGAGAACAAAATGAACAAGTTCAATTGAAGCTTCATCCAGGTTCAAACTCAATCGAGCACAGTTTCACAAGAGATTTCCTTGGCATGAGTGGGGATCAATCTGGTCATCCCTTTTTGCCGCTAGAGCTGGCAAAGTTTGCTCCAATGGGATCAGTATCACCCATGGGTTTGAGCCAGTTCACAAGCAATCACTGAAGTCGTTTCACATCCCATATTTTACCAAACCTCCAGCAAGCCCGTACGTGTAAACGCGACAAACTGAGGCCATAACTAATTTTTTACCATCACAGTAATTCTCAAGCATTGAACTCAGTGAAAGTGGAGAAGTTTTGGTAGCCAGTGGTGTGGAGTGGAATCAAATTAGCAATCAAAGAGAAATTAACACGAAGATAGAGAGCTATAGAAGACGAGCTTGTGAATCGTCAGTGGGCAGTGGGGGCTAGCGCAGGGGCCAGGCATACTTGGAAGTGACCAAACATGGAGCGAACCTCAAGTCATGCATGTTCTCTCGTTGTTCTTCTTGTTTGTTTTCTCGTGTCTGAACGCTTTTATCGTATTTTGGTTCCCTTTTATTTTTTTTTTACTTTTATCATTTGAATTGAATAACAGCTAGCACAGAAAACTAAGTTGTATTTAGTTGACTGTCCGTCAAAGTTAAGCATCCATCTCGTCAACGTTGGTGGGTTTACAAGAAAATTCTAAGTCGTTGTCTACAATTTGTTGAAAAGCCAACTTGCCCTAAAATATTATTTGAGCTAACTAATTAGGTCATTAAAATAGATATTAATTGCCATATCTCTTGAGACAATTAAGGCGAGAAGGCTTAACACGTCTCTTTACATTTATGCTAAATCACAAAGATAGTGACATGTTCAATCAAAAACTAGGCAGAATCTAGCTAGGTATTGTATAGATACAGTGAGGAGTAAAGAGTAATTTGCGGGCAGAAGAACCTAGGGAGAAAAAATTAGAGGTCGAGGATGGCCGTGTGATTTGAGTCAAAAGACGTGATGGGATTGGAAAATCATGAATTAATGATCTGAATAACTGCATATATGCATGATGGGATTATTGGTAGGACTACATAGTATAGGGCAATTCCTAGAACTCTATCGTTTACTTTACGAAGCAAGTTGTTTTAGGTTTTCTAGCTCGTGGAAACGAATTTGTATTGGCTTTCTTGGGAGAATTTTCACATGGGATGATTCAATAATACAAGTGGTGGCTAGGTACTTCTACCTATAATACGATGATCTTACGCAAGTACCATAGCTACTAAGCTTGACTAATCGACCTGTAACGTGTTACTGTAGTATAACATGGGAAGACGTTTTGCCAAATGATTCAATTAATTTCAGATATATACTGCATATAAGTAACTATTAAGTAATAGACACTAGCAAACGCTTGGGTTTAACTTGGTCAATATTATTGAAATTTTTAACAAATTCCAGAAATTATTAGTGCCCCATGTTGATCTTTGGTATCAATGTAATAGTCTACAGAATCTTTTATTTCTCTGCTCTCCTGATGAAAAACAGTAGCAGTGTAAGATCACAAACCTTGGAAGTTGAAACCAAAGACAGAATGTATAGATTTCCAATGACAGTCGTTGGAAAACTGCATGAACGCCGTTCATCGATCCCCTTTCATATTTCTGAGACTGGTGTCCAGTTTCCTTTCTTCATCAATCAGAAGTTAAAAAAATAATCTAGCAAGTAGAAAGTTTTCCCTTGTCAGTATAGAGAGGGGACCCTAATTTTAGATAAAACTTTTCGTTACCTCTCCTAGTCTAGGGCACTATTGTCCCTAACATATCGTTTCCGGGACAGTTTTTGACTTTGAATGGCCTTTATTATTAAGATTTATTGCCCTACAGATATTTTGAAATGCCCCGCAATTTGTTAAAGCTGGGTATTTGTACACGACCAATGGCCATGCAGGCAGCCTCTCGAACAAACAAAGAAGTCTATGAAAGAATGCACGAAAAGAGAGATATTTATAAAGAGATTAAACTAAATAATCAAAGTACTGAAATCTTAATTTATAGTAAAGAGTTTTGCCTTTTTATTGGTGCTTGTCATGATTGACCAGCTTTTTGACACCTGGGCTTGCTACATCTTTGAGTTTAGAGCTGCCCCATGTAACAGTTCTATCATTTTTCACCACATATATATGTCAGATAAACATTACATAAGTTTAAATTCATGTCTCATCTTTAATCTTATGCTATTAACATCTTATTTTCTTAATTAAGGAGTATTAAATTAGCTATGTAAAAATAGAAAAAAAAATCACGTGTATGTTCATATTATTAAAAATTCCATGTATAAATTTTTATTTATTTTTATCAAACGAGTGAAATAAGATGTAGTTAAATTAGAAAATATATATTTTTTAATTTCGGCTACATTTAATTTCTGTATTTTATATGTTTGAAAATATATATATGTAAATTATTCAAAAGTACATAAAATTCTCAATGCATTATCATATTAGTTACCATGAGGAGAATGCCATAAAACTTGAATGTGTAACCCTCCCTTTATTTGATATCTAAACTATTTAATTATTATTATTTAAAATATTTTTTATTAGTATTAGAGATACAAATTTATTTATTTATTTATTTTTACAAATTTATGGTTTACAAAACACTTAAAAATAATCTCTTTTATTTGATTAAAGTGGGTATATATTTGTGTATACACATGTATAAAATAAGAGGACAAGTTGGTTTATGAAAACACTTAAAAACGATCTCTCTTTTATGTAATTAAGGTAATGAGTTCCGGTGGCTTTTAAGTCACAATTACTATAGAATAAAAGTAATTATTATTAAATTTTAGTGAAAAAAATGGGTGCCACTAAAAATTAATGTTAGAAAATTTAAAATTAAGTGAAATCATTTGGGTGCTGAATGGACCCTAAAATTAATAAAAATCTAACTTCTGAATGTCTTTAAAAGATCATCCTATATACCCTTATATGGTAATTGTACTCCTTAAAATTAAGGTGTAGAAATTCATATAAACTTAATATCATTTGTAATGTATTGAAAAGAAAAAATTAAAAAAAACAGGAATCATTTTTGTATGAAAATTTTATTTCACATTGTTTTAAATTATTAAAATTTAAATAAAGCTATACATAAGAATTGGGATAAAATTTTATGTTTTAACTAATAACTAATGTACAAATAATATAATATTTATTAATTATGTTATTTATTTACACATTAAAAAAAAATTAAGAGTAGGATTGATTTGCACTTGATAATTACTAGATTATCATTTTAGAAAGGAAAAATTGCCTACTTATGTGCACCATTATCTAACTTCAATCCCTCAGAAAATTATTTTTGATACTTGCAAATACCCATGAACTCTTTTTTATGCCCCATGTTGTCATGGTGGGCCTCGTGAGAGTGGTATCAAATCAAGGCAAATACCCCAAAATATTAAGGTCGACCAGTGAGACAATGGAATCAGTTTCATCGTCGAGAGCAAAAAAAAAAAAAAAATGGCAATCCAAATTGCCAACTAAGGCCTTTAATAACCGCTTAGTGATAAAGGAGGTAGAGGTGTAGAGATGGCCAGAAGGTTTGCCCAGAAGTAGCCACCCTCGACAAAAGAGTGCGTAATAGATCATTGATCGAGCGACAAAGATTAACGCGGCTGAGCAAGTTGTCGAAACAGTGGACTATATTTTCTATGTGGGATTAAATCTTTTGATGGTACCAACTCAAATGGTAGAAAATTCATCTATATTAAAAAAAAAAAATTGTTAGAAAGAAAGTCTACACAAGTGTTTCAATTATTCATGTAATTGGATCATTGGTTAAGGCACGATTTTGTAATGCAATGGAGCATTTTATCGGCAAGTCGACGTGGACAAGATTTTTCAAAATTCTTCATATCATCTAGTAGAAATCTTTCTCATTTGTCGGTGTATGCTCAAAAAAAAGCAAGGTTTGTATCACGTAAGGTATATACTTCAATTTTGTTGTGTTAAAAAGTTTGGTTTGCGAACACAAAAGTACCATAAGTGCTATTTTGAAAAGATTTTGTTTGAAATTTTTAGAAGATTTCCTCACAGAGAAAGAGCACTTTCTTCTTTAATCCTTGCAACTGCTTCGCCTACTTCTTAGTGGTTATATAGGAATGAAATTTGGCATTTGTATATTAATTGTATCAATGATCTAGTTAATCAAGAACAATAAGTGACGAGATTGTAGTAGATTATAAATTATTCTTAAATAATGAATTGATAACCCAAAAAAAAAATCATTTATTTATATTTTCATGCAATAAGAATGATAAATCGAATGGGTATTCAATTGTTTTAACGTCTTTTTTTTAAGGGTTAGTGAAGAATGAGAGTTTTTGATGTTATGCACAGTAAAAAGCTTCGTGCAATGAAAAATTCATGAACAGTTTTTTGGAGGGATTCTTTTTTTTGCAGAAAGATTGGTTGGGAAAAGTGGGTGTCTTTTGAAGTTATCGTTGTGTATTTAGTAATATGTTTCCGTACTGCTGCCAAAAAGGGCCTGTTTGGGATTAGCAAAGAAAAAGGCCCGAAAGCCACCGACGAAGGTGGTTTCTAATTTCTGAACTAAACCCAAAATTAACGTGGGACGTCATTCTACGTGGCAGCCCTTGATTGAATATCACAAAGTCTGATATCCACGTGTAAATCAACGATTGGCGACAGCAACGTGTAATTGCATGCAAATCATTGTATGCTTCACTTGCTCCTTACGAATTGGAATATAAAAGAAACTCCCAAGTTAATGAAACTCTTCGTTTATTGAGTTCATCGTCTCTCACTTCTCCTCTTCTCTGTTTCAATCTCCAAATCGAAAGTATCACACGAACGGAAGACATGTCATACATGTAAATTACAACTTATTACATAGATAGATATACACACGATCGAAGAACGTGACGATGAAGCTCCCGAGTTTGTGTTCGGTTATGGATGCAGTGGCGTGGAGGGGGCTGGTCTATACAGTGTTTATTCTTCATTTTGTGTTTGCCTGCCAGCTCCTTTTGTTGCAGCCGCTTGTTTCTGCTTTTGGTATCATTCAACTCTCATTTTGATCTATGTTCTGGGTTCTATTTGTTTTCCTTATTTAGAAAAATTTAAGGCAATGATTATAGTTTGAGTTAACAGAGGGGAAAACGATTGCATGCCTTGATCTGTTGTTTCTGTATTAATATTTGTTTTCTGGTCTGAAGTTATTGTTTATTATCGTAATTTGAAGGTCAATATCATTTTGATTCAAAAAATTGCTTTTTATGTTAGTTGTAGTGTTGGAGTTGAGGATGCAGAAATATCTGTTTTGGGAATTTATTAGGATTGCCCATTTGCTTAACGTTTAAGCATTTATTAGGAAGGAAATTTCAGTACTCTTTGCAGTGCAATTTTGAAAATAATGGGTATAATTGCTTCTATTGGAATGTAATCTCTAATTATAGATTGGAGATTTTGCCCTGCTTTGTTAGTTAAATGTATTACCTACTATTATAAATATTTGACTGTCTGAAGTTAGCGCGAGTAGAACAAGAACTTATGTAATATGCAACTAACATTAAAATGGACACGAAACTAGATTCATTCAGTTAAATATTTCTAGCCTATATCAATCTTTAGGTGGTTTTATTTTCTCCAGCTTGACAACTTTAAAATGAACATGAAACTACATTCCTTCAACATGTCTGTCATTGAATTTCGTGCACACATCTTTGGATTCAAGAAGATGAGCAGCACAGGCTACTTCTTTATATGTCGCATTAAGTTTCTAAGAGTTGGAGTTTATCAAATTGGTCATCATTGGTAGCTAGTGAGTTCTTAGTTGTGTAAGTTTTATCTGGGGTATTTGACGCATCTAACTTTGATGTTGTAGATACCAAGAGTGGTAATGCTGCTGACCTGTTTGAGAGAGTTTCACAAAGTATAAAGATGAAACATTACAGTGAGGCACTTAACGATCTCAATGCTGCTATAGAGGCAGATCCTACTCTTTCAGAAGCATATTTTCATCGTGGATCTGTTCTTCGCCAATTATGCAGGTTGTTCAGTAGTGAAAAGTTATTTCCTTTCTTTATTCCAATGTTTTTTTTCTTCTCATGTGTATTTCATTAGCAACAAAAAACTATTAAACTCTTTAAGATATCTGCGGCATTTTTCGAGATTCAGTTTCATGATAGGTTGTGATGTAATATAATATTTGGCTTTATTGATTCCTTCTGCATTCATGTTTGTGGGCTTCAAACCGTTGTCTCTACCACCTTAGGATTTTAGCTTCAATTTCTGGGCATAAAAACATCAATTCTATGTCACATACTTAATGCCCTTTAGCTATAGGTATGTTTTCCTTGTCTTTTTGTTTCCATGATATCAAAACATGTAGTTCTGTTCATGATGGTCTCACAACCAAGTACATAACTGCAGCGTCAAAGTATGCTTTCTTGGAGGTTCTGGAGTGTCTTTGTGGGGGCATCATATTAGCTTACACTAGATGGATTAGCAGCTATTGAACCAGGGCACTGGTGGATTGCTTATCAATTATGATATGTTTTTTTTTTTTTTTTTCCAGTTGGGTTACTCTAAGAAGCCGTAAGATACCGAATGGACTTGAATGTTGTATTTGACAACAGCTATGGCCAATGTTACTAATTGTATTTGTTTCATATCCATGTTGAAATTGACTGTCAGGCATGGAAGGAAATATTTTATAACTAATTACAGATCATATGGTTTTTGGAATATTATAAAGGCTCGTGGAACACCTCTCTTCTCCTACCCTCCAACTTCTGATTGGAAACTTAAATGATTCAGGCACTTTTTGGATGTAGATATGAGGATGCCGAGAAGAACTACAGAAAGTATCTGGATTTAAAACCGGGTAACTCAATTGCAGAAAAGGAGCTCTCGCAATTGCTTCAGGCTCAGAGTGCTTTGGATTCAGCTTTGAAGCTCTTTGATTCTGGCGACCATATAAAACCCTTGGAATACATTGATAAAGTTGTACTTGTTTTTTCTCCAGCATGCCCAAAGGTATCATGTCCTTTGTGTTTGCACATTATAATGCAATACCTTTAGTTTCCTTGCAATAGTAATATTCTAGGAGCTTTTGGCTGACTCCAGGGAGTTGCAAATAAGGCTAGGCAAGTTGAAGACTTAACACACTTTAATTCTGTGAATTTGCATGTGACAGGCAAAAATCCTGAAAGTGAAGTTGTTAATAGAAGCTAGAGACTATTCTAGCGCCATCTCTGAGACTGGATTTATTCTCAAGGAAGACGAGAGTAATCTAGAGGCATTGCTGCTCCGTGGCCGTGCCTACTACTATTTAGCAGATCATGAAGTTGCTCAAAGGTTTCTTAGATGGCAATAATTCTTATATTATTGTATTCTTCATTTGTTTAGAATTAGATTTCTTATATTCATGAATAAATGTTCCCTTCAGACATTTCCAGAAAGGCCTTCGGCTGGATCCAGAGCATAGTGAACTGAAGAAAGCATATTTTGGATTGAAAAATTTACTGAAGAAGACAAAAAGCGTAAGACCACTAACAAATTCTTTGGTACTTTTGCTCCCTTTTCTTTAGTTAAATTTTTTGTGGGATGGAGTGGGGGCTTTGATGGAATGGAGTTTTCCTTAGTGTTTTTCTGATCAAGTGACCCCAATTTTATTGCTTAATTGGCGATTGACATCATATGTTCCTTATGTAATGTATCTTGTAATTATACTTGATTGTGTATTGTACAGGCTGAAGATAATGTAAATAAGGGTAAGCTGCGCCTTGCTGTGGAGGATTTTAAGGCAGCCCTTGCTTTGGACCCTAATCATACTGCCCATAATGTGCATCTTCATCTTGGTTTGTGTAAAGTCTTAGTCAAGCTTGGTAGGGGAAAGGATGCTTTGAGTAGTTGCACTGATGCACTTGAGATTGATGAGGAGCTTCTGGAAGCTTTAGTGCAGGTTTTTTGAGTTTCGATTCTCTAACCAGTTTAATTTGTTAAATGTAATTGCCTATCCATGAATGTGTCCTTTTCTTGCTGTACCATCTACCAGGATGAGACTAATCTGTGTGGTTCTTTAGTTATATATGGTTGTGCTCATATTCTTTAACTTGCTTGGCATTTTTCAGAGGGGCGAAGCAAAACTTTTAACAGAGGACTGGGAAGGAGCTGTTGAGGATTTGAAATCAGCAGCTCAAAAATCACCTCAGGTTAGTCACAACTGAGTACACGTAATATTTTCCTTGAGATTTCATTGACCTTTGTTAATGTCATAGGCATCTGTGATAGTTCATTAATCCCCAAACTTTTGAACATAGCACCTCTTGTAAGTTGTAATTTTACATATTGATCATCATTTATTAGCTACTGATTGCATCATTTGATGCATCTTATTGTTGATATGATGACAAGGATCTTGTAGGAGCCATTTTCTTGTAGTTAATATTCTTGTACGCATGCCCGTCTAGAGCTCAGCATTAAGTGTTAAAGCTGCGTAGTGATATTTTTGTATTTTTTCTCCGCCCCATGTATCTGTGGATTTGTAAGAGTCAAAATCTGTTATCCGTGCAGGATATGAATATCCGGGAAGCACTGATGAGGGCTGAGAAGGCTTTGAAGATGAGCAAACGCAAGGACTGGTACAAAATTTTGGGAGTTTCAAAGACTGCTTCTGTAGCTGAGATTAAACGTGCATACAAGAAGCTTGCTCTGCAGTGGCACCCAGACAAGAATGTTGATAATAGAGAAGAAGCAGAGGCCCAATTCCGAGAAATTGCTGCAGCATATGAGGTCTTGACTCTGGAATTCTAAACTTTCTGTATTGCCAATTTTTTAACTTTTTATTTTTAGTTATGTTTTTCCAGCTTTTTAGTGGAGGATTTCTTTTTTTTTTTTTTGCGTTAAATTACTGGAGTAATTTAGGCTGCCATTAACAATCATGTCTGCCAATCGGTTAAAAACTATCTCTATAAGTTCCTAAACAGTTTTCATTTTTTCTAATTAGAAACAGAGATGCCATGCCTCTGATCCAACTGTTTGATTATTCCTAACAGGTTCTTGGAGATGAAGAAAAGCGTACAAGATATGATAGAGGAGAGGATATTGAGGATATTGGAATGGGTGGAGGTGGAGGTGGAGGTGGTTTCAACTTTGGTGGCGGGGGACAACAATTCACTTTTCATTTTGAGGGAGGGTTTCCTGGTGGATTTGGTGGTGGTGATGGCTTTCCCGGTGGTTTTGGATTTAATTTTTGATTTCAGTGAAGCAAATGCTAGCCATTCCCGAAAGGCCAAGAGAACACCAAATAGGCCATGAGAATGCCAATTTTACTAATGCTGACGGGTCGACGGTGGTACATAGTTTAAACCATGAAAGGAGGTTTGTTAAATGGAAAATGTGTCTCTTGACAAAGTTTTGCCCCATGGGTATCTTAATTCTTGAATTTTTATTAGTTGATTAAAAGGAAATGATTAGCCCTTTTGTTAGTTATATGTTGCATGTGTCTCCCAATTGTTATCATGGCTTGAACTCCATCTGGCCATAAATTGAATTCCATTTGCATGTTTGAAGAAAATTTTTCTTCAACACATTAATCCCAAAAATATACGTTGTGGAAAAGTTGCAACGGTAGCTTATATTATTATGCAGAGCTATACCTCTGTGCGTACGCTTCTGCCGAGTTGGACTGAGTTGATATGACACAATGCAATTGAATGATAATGCTTAGGTTATCAATTCTCATTGTCTCATCCCTAATCTATATTTCACAAGCTTCAATTTCCAAACTGGCACGAATTTATATTTCAGTAGTATCACCTAACCTGCATGCAACTCCCAACGGTTAAAGAAAATTGAGGGAACCGAAGAATGAAAACATTTTGTTGTCTGACCAACTTTGGACGATAACGTGTAATTATTTGAAAGAATAAAGATTACAGTTCAATTTTAACAATAATGCGAAGATCTCATCATCCGCCAATGCAAAATCTCCGCACCACCCGAAACAAACTCTTAGTGTGCCCGAAACAAATGTTATAGCCACAAAGAAACTGCAGCAAAAGCTGCAACTCCAAAGGATACCATAGCTAGTGCAGGATGGTTCAGACTCAATGCAGCAGAAGTATCGATGGAGGCATCATCGGAAGATGCTTTAGGAGTCGAAGCAGTTGGAACATCCTTCTCTGGCTTGGAAGGTGCTGGAGCCGGCGCTGCTGCAGATCCGAAAAGATCCAACGGAAGCAGAACATCATCAACCTGATACACAGCTAAATTACTTCCAGTAAATATAGTGTTAGCAACTGTTGCATCATTAACTCCTGTTGTCAAGTTAACTTCATTCCCAGAAGTTGTGACATTGAGCGGGAACTCGCCGTCATTGCTATTTCCAGACTGTGTACGCAATGGATTGCTTGCAGTTTGGAACTGTGACATGGACATCAAAGTAGGGAGAATGTGGAACTGCACTAGCTGGACCTTTTGCTGATCGCTTAGGGAGTTAAGTGTGCCCGATTTGAGACTAGAGAAAGCATTATCGGTTGGTGCAAATATTGTGAGCCCCTGGCTGGAGCTGTTGAGCTGTGTGTTGATTTGGTTATCCTGCTGGGTGTTTTGGAGCAGCCGAATAAAGGAAGTAAATTGGCCACCCTTTTCAAGGATTGCTGTAATGTTGGGCGGACCTGACGGCGCTGCAGCAGGTACTTGAGCAGAAGTATTGGTACAATGGAGGAGGAAAACAGAAAGAAGGAACAAAAAGCACAATGACTTTGTCATTTTGTTTTTGATAATCTCCCTCCTTTTTCAAGTGGTGATGAAGAAGATTTTTGAAGCATATATATTGACTGAATTTAGCTGGAAATGTTTGAAAAGTTAGGTGAAAGGGTCCAAGTTTTAAGGTGGAAAGGAAACCTCAATATGGTATCTTTCTTTGTAAGGAAGATAAAAATCCTAGAAAGAGAAAGCAAGATTGCATTCCAAGGCAGGGAAAGAAGAATAGCAAATTGAATTATGAATTTACGAGGTGGGTATAAGTTGGAAATGATTATTATGCATATGTTTTTGCTTGTTTATGGGGACAACTTTAAGAAGATGCCTTCAAATTCAAGTTGTCAATATACTACCAGTAGTCCAGATTTGGATTCTGAACTATATGATGATGGTGACAATAATGTGAACCGTTTGCGGTCTTTGTTTCGAGTTACTCGAACAAATTTTGACACAATTTGTTATATACCACTTTTCATTGAAAGTTAAAATGAGGTAATTCTGAATGCTGCTCTTATGGTTACTTTGAGAAGGCTATAACTTGTGTTGAGCAATCTATTTCAATGTCGATAATACTTAATGATAAACTACTCTTGTTGTGAAAATTTATGCAAACGCAAGTGTACTTGATTGTAAATAAATAATAAAGTGATGAGCGAGTATCGTTCTCATAAAAATTAATTATTTATACTTTAAATATTAATTTACATTATTCTAATTTTATTCAAATGACTTAAATAATAAAATAATTTATGCTAAAATTAACTAACAATTAAATTAAAATAAGTAAAGATGAAGTTAAAAGCAAACAAAAAGAGAGAGTTCTAAGACAAATGACTTTACTAAATCAAATCTCCTAAAATTCTATTCATTCTTAAAACTAAAATTTAAATTCATGATTAATAACAAAAAAGTCACCATTATTCATTAATATTTTTTAGGGTTATAAAAAAATTATTTTAGAATAATCTATTATATTCTAATATAAATTAAGATAGTTAAAAATATATTAAGTACTTTAATTTCATATAATGGTTACAGAATGTAAATATATTTCTATTTTACATAAATTTTATAGTATTTAACATAGTAAAAAAATCATTAATATTATTTTTACAGAATTTTATTATGAATTTTAAAATTAGCTAAACAATGGATAATTATCTAAAATTATTAAGAATTGTATAAAATATTCAACCAATGAAGATAAATTTTAATTACTTTAAATAAATAAAAATTTTTATATTATAGTTAGTTACATCAATGTCCTAGAAGATAAATTTAGTTCATAAATAAGAGAAAATAGCATCACACTTATTATATTAAACATCTTCTGAAAAAAAGTAAAGAAAGCAAAATTAAATTTGAATTACGAGTCAAGACAATAAGATTTCACTTTTTTCTCCAAGCTTGACAAATTTTTCTTATTTTGTTCTCTTTTTCTTTTCATTTGGTGGCTCTCTTTTTTTTTTTTTTTTTCTTTTTTCTTTCTTTTTTAACCTTTGGTGGATCTTATATATGCTTTTGAAAATCTCTAAAATAGATTCCTTAAAAGTCTTTTTAGATGATTAAGAGAAAATTTATTTATTTGTCTTATATTTTTGTCACCTAATGCCTAGGCCCTCCTTTTGGGTGCTTAATACCCAACATTGTTTACATATTTTATTGAAACAAAAAATATTATAACAGAATTATTACTATAAAATCACCATATTAGCGCCTAAGCGCTTCAAACAAGTGCCCAAGCACTATATTTTATAATTTTAAGAAAATTTTGTGACATTTTTTTCCATTTCAAACGCCTAGGCATTACTTGCCTAAATGCTCTATTCTTTGTTTTCTGGTTGATTTTGAGTTGTTTTAACTCGCATATAACCTCCAAACTTTATCAGGTACTCTTATTGATTAATTTTCCCAATTTTATAAAAATAATCAAAATTTTTATTAAAAATGATAAAAATTCAAAAACTAGATTAATTTTAACCCGAGGAATATTTAAGAATATGGTTATAAAATTTGTTTATAAACTCTCTTGGTTTGTTATCCAAATAGTTGAGCTATTAAAATCTCAAAGACAATTAAAGCCTAAAAATTGGTTCTACCATTAACAAAATATCATTGCATATCTAACTTTGTATTAATACATGACTCTTTAAAAATATGTGTCATGCATTCCATTGATATCTGTTTTTCGTTTGTTAGGTATCAACTAACGATTTTTTTTTTAAGGAATATATCTATTGAAATCTTTCTTCAACTTTTAAGCATGGATAGGTTTGACTTTCTTTTGATGGACTCTGATCACTTATATGTTTCTAAAAAAATAGAAATTAGATAAAGAGTACCAATATCTCGGCAAAAATCTTTGGATATTTAGGTCAATAAAAGATTTTTTTTTAATTTTAATATCTATTTTAATATAATAATGACATATTCTTTTCAAAAAATTTGTACATTTTCTTTTAATTTAACTTATTTTTATAAACTATTAATTTATTTGTTTCTTAATGGAACACTTCCTCTCGTATCTTAGTAGGACTCTTTGTTTCAGTTTATCTAGAATTTTTTTCCTTATCCTTTCTTTGATAAGACTAAAAATATAATAATAAGGGTCCTATTTGAAAACTTAGTTTAAAAAATTCTTAAGGATTTGAGACTTTTTCATTATTAAGACTAAAAAATATGCGTTTATCTTTAATCATAATTTTTTAACTTAAACACTTTTTAAGATCTTCTAAAGAGATTAGTTATCAAAGAGACCTACTTTTCTCAATTAATTACGAGATTGTATGTGAGCCACTATAATGACCTAAACGGTGGGCTATTTTGATGACTTGGATGCTAGAAGATATCCTATACTAACATGTTATGGTAATACTATAATATGAGTTGAGTCCCTTAAAAATAGATAAATTATATCAAATAAGTAAGAAGAGAGATGTTAAATATTAAAGATATAAAATGAGATAGAGTTGAGAAAGCATAAATTTGGTATGAAGAATAACATATGAATACAATATTAAAGTTCAAAAGGAATCATGTCAAACTCATTGTTTAGACATAAAAATTCAAAAAATAGGAAAGCACAAATAATTAATTAAAATTTTAAAAATCAAAAAATTTGACACACCCACAATATAAAAACTAAATTAAGAGGTATTTTAATAATTTTAATTAATTAAATAATACGTATATATATTTAAAAAAATATAGAACCCCACGTGATAATTTATTGACTCATGAATAATAACAAGTCAACCTGTTTAAGATTTAGAAAGTCTAAAAGTAAAACATAATGAATATAAATTTTTTAGAACAAGTTTGCATGACATGATATAATTTACACCTCTGTCAAATGTGATAATGATTTTGCATGATTAGTGAAAAAAAATATTAGTAATTTCGCATGATTGATGAGCAAAAATAACAATTTTGAATTTAAAATTACAAAAATAATTTATTATAATAACATAAATCCAACAATCGAGTAAATATTATCCATTTTGATTATACAACTCCTCATTACTATTAAATTTTATAATTCAAAATACTTTTATTTAATTGAATGAACCCAAATTGTACATAAAAAGCTCAAATTCACCAACTAGTCACATTAGTAATTTTGTGTTTTCTTTTGGCACTGCATGTCTACCTCATGGCATTCAATATCTCTCGCTAAGATGCCAATTATGTTATCAAATATCAGTCAGCTAACTTTTTTGAATGACGGAGTATTGAACCGACTGCAAGAATGAACGATTCATTTAATCTTGTGGCAGAGACTATAAACTATTACTCTCTTGCTCTAAGACGTCAGTACATTTTCTTGTCAAGGTTCTACAAAATTACACCTTTCCTCCCATGTTTTAAAGTGGGATAAATATTTTTGTAAGATGTCACTTAGTGATTAATACTCTTGATGCTAAAATACTCGTAAATTTGACACAAGAATTTTCATATATCCTTAATAGCTATTGCAATGGTCAAGTCTTACATTATTCACTTGGTGGTAGTTCGGATATTAATAATAAAGATACAATTATTTAAATTAATCGACAAAAATTTTGATAGATAATAAAAAGATTAAGAGTAAATATTTTTTTTCTCTTATATATATATATATATAAATATATCTAATTTAACAAATTATTTTGCACATTGTTAAGACTATCTATGGACATTTAGTGATAAGTGTTGAGTTTCAATCCCACCATCTAAAAATAACTGCATACTTTTGCTGCATTGTGATGTAGTCCTTGTTTTGAAGAAAATATAATGATGGGCTAGGGCTTGAACTTTAGCTTGAACTTTGGATCGTTATTAGTCTGGCCAGGCCTGGATCGGCCCAATGGTATATGTAATATTTTTGATATTAATTTGTATAAATAAATTTATATTTTAATAAAATATGTATATTTATTGATATTTTTAAATTATTATTTTAATAAAATAAAATAAAACACAAAAGAATCGATAAATTGTGTGTTACCAATTTGACAAAGCCCAATATGTTGTGATTAACTTGCCGCTATCGAAAGCGCCGGATTGATGATCGGGCAAGTATCATTAATTAGAATACGCTGTAATCACGGTGTATACTTTCTTAGTCATGTACTCGAGTGTACAGTATAATTCCTCCAACAAGTTTGAAAATCTGTGTAACACATAGTTTGAGTTGAATCAATCTCTCAACCATTTTCGTCTCTGATATGCTGCTTCGTAATTTCATTCGGTCAGTAAGTGACTTTGGTGCGGAGAGATGAATCATCATCCTTTTTCTTTTCATCATCACCGTCCATTTGATTGACCTATGGCTCCGAAAGTCTAACATCTATAACTGATCGAGATATTAAAACCAAAAACCAATCTCAAACGTTAACATTCACATAAGCCGCAAACCACTGGATTCGAACCCATCTTTGATCCGGTTGCCATTGAAGAAGACCCAGAAGAGCAGAGCAAAGCGAAGCAGACACAAACAACAGAAGCTAAAAACAAGATATACTTACAAATCCTATTCGAGAATACGCAACACCAGTATACACGAAATAGCATAAACCCTAGTGTCATGATCAAATGCTCTTCCGTCTACCGTAAGAGAAACCATGATCAACTCAGCCAACGGTATGATTTCCCAATCATCTTCATCGGCAAACGCGCAGTCTCCGGGTCTTAAGACCTATTTCAAAACCCCTGAAGGAAGGTATAAGCTTCACTATGAGAAGACCTGCCCCTCAGGTCTTCTTCACTACGCACATGGCAAAACCGTCACTCAGGTACTTGAAATTTTTATTATCTTTAGATTCTTTTAAGTACCCATTACCTGGTATTTGTTTCTGGATTTTTTTTAAAATATCTATCCCTTTGATGTTTCTGGTTATATCCACGTGTGAATATTATGAGCATTTTTCTATGCTGCTTCTGATTTATGTGAATTTTTCATTGTGTCAATAGGTTTTTGTTTCTATATTTTCAAAATCAAATTTGATTAATTAATCTGGTTTGTTTTTTTTTTTTAACATTCAACAAAATTGGGGATGTCATTGTATTTTCGGTTAATTTTTCTGATATTTTCTAGAGCAATTTTTTAGTTGTATACTTTGATCTCTTAGGGTCTTTCTTTTTATCCACATCACAGAGTCAATTTTGATGACATCTATAGCCTAGTAAATAATTGGAACTCACTTCAATATCAGTTTTTAAGAGCATATTTTGTTTGAATTTGAATGCCAGGCTACCTTAGCTCACCTCAAGGACAAGCCAGCTCCATCAACACCGCCTGCCCCTCCGTCAAGTTTCAGTGCCAGCAGTGGGGTACGTTCAGCAGCAGCAAGGCTTTTGGGTGCTGGGAATGGGAGTCGTGCACTTGGTTTTGGTGGAGGCAATGGGGGGAGCAAAAGCCTTAGTGGTAGTAGTAGGATGGGTGCTTCAAGTTTGGGTACTTCCATGACCAATGCAAATTTTGATGGCAAAGGAACTTATATAATCTTCAATGTTGGGGATGCTATCTTTATAAGCGATTTGAATTCTCAAGATAAGGTAATTCAGTGGTTTCTGATGTTTAGGTTTTAATGGTAGTGAGTGGTTTTGTTGGTATATAAATTTTTTTTTTGTTTATTGTTGTATGTAGGATCCAATAAAGTCTATTCATTTCAGTAATTCAAATCCAGTGTGCCATGCATTTGATCAGGATGCAAAGGATGGGCATGATTTGCTTATTGGGTTGAATTCTGGTGATGGTAATGTTTTCAACCTGAATTTCGATCACAAGTTTGATTGGCAGGGTCAAACTTTTCAAATTTATTTGTTCTGTGTATTATTGTAGTTTACTCAGTGTCACTGAGACAGCAATTACAGGACGTTGGGAAGAAGCTTGTTGGGGCTCAACATTATAACAAAGATGGTTCTGTTAACAACAGGCAAGATTTATTTACAACACCTGTCCTGTCGTTCTCTCTCTCTCTCTCTCTGTTTTTTTTTTAACTATGCACAATTGCAGATACAAATCTCTCTTCTAAATGAAATTATTGGGTTTCCCTTCTATCCATAATTGGGCTTTTTAGATATTGGATTCATGTTTGTACAACTGCTCTTAGCTGCCCCCTAGTTAGGGAAGGTGTTTTGGAGTGGAATTTATTGCGTTCTTTTTTTTTTTTTTCCTTGTGCTACATGTCAAAGAGTACACTGTTGAAAGATGTACAAATTCTAATAAGAGCAGTATGGAATAATATTCTAGTTTTCTGCATGCGTAACTCTTGTAAATTTATTTATCATGATTTTTTGTAGATCAAAAGATAATTTAGAATGATCAGAACTGTTTAGCTATATTGCCTAATTGCCAAGGTGAGATGGGTTTTTTTTAACCTTGAGATAACATAGTTCTTTTCCTGAAACATGCTTCGGCAGCTTATAGTGGTAATAATTTGAAAAGGATATTTTATTTGCTACTCTTTCCCTTTATTCTATGAATATGGTATTGTGCTTCAAGTTGAAATCAGAAGACTATGAATAATTAACTTTGTTTAACATAAATAACATTCAAATGTAAGACAAGAAAATTCTGTGGGCATTCAGTGCAGGAAGGCTGTTCAAAATGTTAAGGGATCTGCCCCCTTAATTTTGGTGTCTTTTAATGTATTTTATTTATCAAAAGTAAAAATTGTGTCAAATTACTGGGACAACTTAAAGCAATTATGTGTACAAGTTCTTTCTTCTTTTAAGAAATAGTTCGATTTTCATGAGATTAGGCAAGCCATCGGTAGATTGAGCAGTGGCTTCTAGAATTTTTAAACGTGCAATTTGTATAAAGCAGATGGATGTACAATACTTCTATTATTGTTGATTTGACCAACACTTCATTTTGTAGCTGTTTATCTACCATCTTCTCATTTGGGTGCATTTTTGTGCTATACGTGTGGATTATTCTTTATTTTTCTGCATTGTTAACGTGGGGTTTAATAGTCTATAAGGGGGTAATTATCACCCTTCTCTAGAATGCTTGAGGCAAAGAAAAGAAAAACACTGTTACTTTTATTGGATTTTAAAAGGTTAACTATGCCACATATGTGGTTTAAGTTAGTGTAAGATATATGGGTAGATTATCTATCAAGACAAATAGAAAAACCTTTAAGCCTGTTTCTCTACTTTCTCATTATATTCTTGGTGAAGCTTAGTGCCTGAAAAGCCTATCAGCAAGATACCATTGTCTTGGCTCTAGCCCATTGTGACTACTAGTTTTGTCAGTATTTTATTATTATTTTTAAATTTAATTCTACTTTGCCTGGCCGTAACGAGTATTAAGAACGAAAATATTTTTTAATTGGTAGCTTATACACTTTCTATCAGTTTTATCAATTCTGTGCGAAAACCTTTTGATATTTATACTTGATGCACTTGGAGACCTATTCAATTAACTCTTATTTCCAACAGCCGTTGTACTAGTATTGCATGGGTTCCCGGAGGTGATGGTGCTTTTGTTGTTGCTCATGCCGATGGGAATTTGTATGTGTATGAAAAGGCAAGCCTTATACGAAGAGCAGTACTTTATTCTTCTTAATATCCGTTCTCCATTTGTATAAATAATGTTGTTCCTGTGTTCTAATTTTTTTTCCAGAACAAGCATGATGCTGGTGATTCTTCGTTCCCTGTTATCAAAGATCAAACTCAATTTTCTGTTGCACATGCACGCTACAGCAAGGTACCATAGTCAAGTTGTTTAAATCTGTAACTTTTGCATACGTTTCCTAATTTGTTGCTTTTTCTCAATTTGCATTCAACAATTTGTGCTCAGTATTACTATCAAATCTAGAAGCAATTGATCTTTGCAGCATATATTAACTAGGCCTTATGCATGTAGCTCTTTCTTTAATTAGTTCCTTCTATGTTTGACTCTTTGGATAGTGCTGGTTAAATTTAGATGAGACATCGCACCGTGCAGCTTCTTTGTAGCTGAGTTGAATTTTGTAGATTCATAATAGATGCTAGCCTTCTTGGAAGGTTATTGTGCGTGTTGTTAGTGCTGTAAATTTATGATCAGCCTGTGGCTTGTTTTTACTCTTACTGGTATAAGACTAACATAATCTGCATGAAAGACAATTATATTTTATTGTTTTTGTGCTGGTTATATGCTTGTTAGGCTGGCAACTATTTTTCTTGTTATGTGGTCATCATTTTAGTACTTACCAGGACCAAGTACATGGACATAATAGATTATGTGCTGGGATGTGCAGGATTTGGCAAAATACTGAGTTCTGATAATTACTATGTGGTTTATATTGTTTTTATACATAGCATTAATTTGGGAGAAGTGTGCGTTTGAAATACTGAATTTTATTTCTGCTGCCTGCTTTGTCTATGTCTGTTTCTTTACCTCGTGCAACTTTTATGCAGAGCAACCCTATTGCCAGATGGCATATTTGCCAAGGTTCAATTAATAGCATTGCTTTCTCTACTGATGCTACCTACTTAGCAACTATTGGAAGAGATGGTATGATGTTGACCCAATACCTTTAACATTTTAGGGTTGTGCATCTTCTAGATTATTTTGTATGAGCTTAAGTTTTCAATAATGCAGGTTATCTACGAGTTTTTGACTATTCAAAAGAACAATTGATTTGTGGTGGCAAAAGCTATTATGGCGCTCTATTATGTTGCGCTTGGAGGTAGCTATATTGTTTGTAACTTGAGCTATTCACCACTGTTAAAATATTTCTTCATTATCCAGATTTTCTTCTCGATCCAATTTTTTTATATCCTATAGTTATTGTTGCTTTTAAAATTTTATCATCCCCTTTGAGAACATAAAATACGTATCTGACTATTGCTGATGATCAGCATGGATGGAAAATACATTCTGACTGGTGGTGAAGATGATTTAGTTCAAGTTTGGAGTATGGAGGATCGCAAAGTTGTAGCTTGGGGCGAGGGGCACAATTCATGGGTATGATTTTTATCAAACATTTGCAGACTTGTTGCAGTTCAATGCACATGATTATGGCCATCTTACTTGGTTCTTACTGGATTAGTTTTTGCTGGATGGTGTTGGCAGGTCAGCGGTGTAGCTTTTGATTCATATTGGTCATCACCAAATTCAGATGGCTCAGGAGAGACTGTCATGTACCGGTTTGGTTCTGTTGGTCAGGTATATGGTTGGTGGTTATAAAGTATGTCCCATTAGATTGTATATGAGATGGTGATACTTTTATTTGTCTATAATGCCTGCTATTCATGCTGCTGCCAAGCAAAGCTTCAACTATGAAAGTAACACCTCAACCTCTATTGATGGAACTTGAAGTAACAATTTTGTAAGAATTTCATGTTTGCCTCAAAGGAGGAAAAGACAGAATTTTTGGTTGCATGTGATAGGCCTTTGCTCCTGCTTGTTCTTATAAAACTTGATCATGAAAACCTGAAAAGAATGAAGATGAAAACAAGGTAACCAAGATAATATTGGCTTGATATGGTCTTCTGGTGTATGCTAATTATTACTAGGTCAGTAGCGATATGAATGGAGTCGTAAATAAGGCTCAGATAGTTGACTTGTTGACCTTTGGGGTCAGTGTCCAGGTCGTATATCAATCCTGCTTTTTGCACTTCTTTCTCCTTTTATTACTAGCACACTTTGAAGTCTTCACTTTTCATATTTACCACTTTAGCAACTTTAATTATTTGTGGGCGGGACAAAGAAAATATAATATTCATTTTTGCTTCCCAACTTTGCCAGCCTTAAATCACCTTTGTTCTTTAGATCTTCTTATGATCACATACGTGGCCATTGTTACAAACTCCTATTTGTAATTTCTGAACAGGACACACAGTTGCTTCTGTGGGACCTGGAAATGGATGAGATTGTCGTGCCATTGCGCCGAGGTCCTCCTGGAGGGTCCCCCACTTTCAGTACTGGAAGCCAGTCATCTCATTGGGACAATGTTTGCCCTGTGGGCACTCTGCAGCCTGCTCCAAGCATGCGGAATGTACCAAAGCTGTCTCCACTAGTTGCTCACCGGGTCCACATTGAACCCCTTTCTGGTTTATTATTTACCCAGGAATCTGTTCTTACCGTCTGCCGAGAAGGGCACATAAAAGTTTGGACGAGACCTGGGGTGGCTGAAAGCCATTCCGGCAACTCAGAAACTGCATTAAGTACCAGTTCAAAGGATAAACCCTTATTGTCGAGCAAGGTTGGCAGTTCTAGTTACAGACAATAGCAAACTGTCATCAGATGAAGGGCAAATGAAACTCTTTTTTGTCACGGTGTTGCATTTCTGTTTGCTAGCATGGTCATTCATCTCTTTTTATCCGGTTGGTTTTCTCAGGACTAGCATTGTGCGAACATAATCTGGTTCCAAATAGATTAACCGACTGCTACCTTTGTACATTCAAGGCCCAAAATGCCCATTGAAGGCACTTAGAGGCTAGGAGGAAGAGTGAACCTCCTTTTGTAAGTACAAAATGGCTGTTGCTAGGATATATTTAATAACGCTTACAGGAATAATGTGAAGTTACTCAGAAGAATTGGATCACTTTGAGGTGCATTCAATGATTCAAGTGCTTATTTATTCTATTGATGATGCATTGTTTCGATGACGATATAATTTTTGTTGCATACATTAAGAGTGGTACACTGAGATACTGCTAGGACAAATTTACACCGTTATGCACATAGCTACTTATGTCTTATGGAATTTCACCAGATGTATGATTTTCTTTAGTTTCAGTGTCTACTTTTGTATTAGGTCTGAAGCAGGTATTCTGCTAGTTAAACTAATTGTGTAATTTGCAATGTTGTTTAGTGTTGCAGAGCGGATCAAGTTCATTCCACTTGCATCTCGTCAACGCAGCAAAATGTTTTGTTTTTCTTCTCTCAGTGTATCGGGGAATTCTGCGGCATGGCAGATGGGTTCTGCACCTTTAGTGACATGAAAAGTGTTTACATTGCTAAAGTTGCTTCATTTTCCTTGTTAATTAACTTGTATTTTTTTTTAATTTACTAAACCTATTTTCTTCACCCTTTGAAGTGCAAAAAACAGCTTATTACAAACAAAACTATTATAATATTCCACACTACCATTACAATAAATCTCAAAAATTAAAAAAATAATAAGAGGATAATCAGCGCGTTTCATTTGAAACTGAAAAACTCCGTACCTGTGACTTTTGCAATGCTAATACGTGCTAGATTCTATATACAAGCATACACAAATAATGTAGTTTCTATACAACGAAAGCACACTCAGCTTATGCAATTGATTCCCCTTTTAAGTCCATCAAGAAAGGTGTCAAAGTCAAGTCAGCTGCCCCCTGCTGTCTGTGAATCTCTTATTTGAGGTTCATGGAGCTGGGAATCTGTCTGGCGTGGATGCACGGATGAGGATTGTTGAGCATGTTGTGCCACCTCCTGAGAGCCAGGTTGTTGCCTTGACTGGGCTACCCATGTCCTCCTCCGCTTCAAGATCTCAGCAAGAAAAGAAGTTCCACACATTGTGATTCCAAAACCAGCAAAAGTGGAGAGTAGCACAGATAGAATAGCCTGCATATGGAACTGTAGATCCCCACAAATATATAAAACACAAATGTCATATATTTCAATGAGTAAATATCGCACCAATATTTCTCTAATTCTGAATTCATCATTGTTTCATAATCTGTTTTGATCTATTCTTAAGTGGAGGCATAATATACTGAAATAAAAATTGCAAGCAAAGAATTCCTTACCAAAGTGTAGAAAAGATGTGCACAGAGAACCACCAATCCAAATTGAATGAATGCATAAATCCATACATATTTTTTCCCGACTGAGCACAAAGTTACAGGAGTCAATACTGATGGTCGAACTCAATACTCCTATAATAAAAATACAGACTCAATCCTACCCATAGTTGTTGCCGTCATGGAGGCAAGAAGGCCCAGTATGCATGAAAATGGAAGAGAGATGGCAATTGCACCAGACTTCATTTTTCCGACCTGTCCACTTTGTGTCATTAGCAATTTAGGACAATCTTGAAAGAGAAGCAAGCACAAGTTTCCAAACTAACCAGAAGTTGCTCAAGAAAAGAAAAATATGCAAGCATGCTGACAATGACAAGAACAGGAACATCCTGCCAAACCCTGCAAAATTTGGAGGAAGTTACAGAATTTAAGAGCAAATTTAACAAGACTCAAATTTAAAGCTAGATGAACTTTAAACGTCTTGAAAATATGCTTAATTATACTTTACAATGAACATACATACATGTATCATTTCCTACGGATTACAACTCATGCAATTTACTTGCCTGTGTCGAGAAGCCTGAACTTGAGCTCTATTTCCTCGCAATGTACTGGCATGGACACTTTGAAGTCGTAAAAGGGTAACAGGTAGGTTTCGGACTTCTTTTTTGCACACATCACATGTTTTGTTACCTTTAATGCTAAACCATTTTACAGCACATTCTTGGTGAGCAAGTGCAAGTTCGCCTTTGCAGCTACATTCCATTTTAAGGGTGTCAGCTCCTTCTCCTAGTTCAATCAAGCAGATTCTACAAACAGCTTCTTCTTCAAGAATATCTTCACCACCATCATTGTTTTTATCTGAACATTAAGACTAAGATATGACATAGGTTGGTCAATCCAAGTTAAAAAAACACATAAATAAAACCTGCTGCTGAAAATGCAGGCGAATAGTAATATCCCAGAATTCAGAAGTTTCCAGCAGGAATTTCAGAATAGATCAATAAGATTAATGATTGCTAACAACTAAAATACCTTGAAAGCATTAAACTAATTTGACTCATTAGTTACAAATATTAACCAGCTTGTTACAGCTACTGGTTTACTTAAATCTTATTATGGGAATTTTTCTATTTTTTTGTTCACTTGTTTTCACTTTGGGAGATGTGAAGATAATAGAATTCAGAGCAATCATGCAAGTGAAGTTTACCAGTATCATTTGAAGGAAATGTGCTTGATGCTGTCATGACAGTAACCTCAGCCAGTCGTGGAGTGCTAGGAATTACGCGGAATACACCACCTAAAGAATCTGACTGCCCAATGCTTCCATCTTTGTTGAGTACGGGGACTGAACGTGATCGATGCATAGGAAGTTGAGTCCCTTTCTGTTAAGCGAGAAATTCTGTGAGAATTTAAGTAAAAAAGAATAGATAAATTCAATTCAAGGATAAATTCGAAATGCCAATTAAAAGAAGAAGATAAAATTATCAATATACCACACATGCAGATAGAAAACCAGCACATATATGTTTATAACAGCCGTGACTCAAGTCAGCATTCAGATATGAACGTCTGCCTATAAACGAATTTTGCTCCACTGGTGGTTACAATGATCCAACTTGAAATTATCTATTAAACTTCAACAAACATGGAACTGACCAGAAACAATTGCAAGAGACAGAATGTGAATTGACTACTGCACCTATATGTGCATGTGCATGACAAACTGAAAGGCAGAGAAGTAATCGACTTTGAACATAACTGAAGATTTTCAGTCCTTGTATGGAAATCTTCACAAGTTGTATTAGCGTATGTTTGTAAATCTTAGAAGCTAAAGTGTTTGGTAAACACCTGCTTTTACTTGATAATTAACATTTATCAACCATCCATCCATTTAACTATGATAGAGAGTGAATTTGTTCCATAGTTAGTTGGATTAAAAGCCACAACACCTAAATCCCAAAGGTAACCTTAGACTGCTCATATGGGCAACAAAAATGAACTGAAGCAATCATGGTTGTCAAGCTAACAGAGGTTTAGTACTCACTCTAAAATTCAGAGGATCGATTGATTTTCCTCCATGCATAGACTCTGGATTTGAGTGAGAAATTGGGGTGACTGGCAGAGATGATGTTCTCTTCATTCTGGGAGTGAAAAGTTTTGTAAGTGATAGTGTCCTAGAAATTCGAGGTTTCTCCCGGGCCTCAGCAAATGAACTTTCCAGCACTAGGATTGCAGCCTTTTCAATATCTGAAGTAGTACCTCGAGATTTGAAACTAAGCTTTGGAAGGAGGCTTTTGAAGGTTGCTTTACTTTTTGACGATGAGGGACCTGGGGAATTGTTGATTTTGGCAACACTAGGACTACGCATGGGGGAAAAATTGACTCTTCTAGGGGTAGTTGGTGTTAACTTCGTGTTTATTCTCATGAAGTCCTCTTCAGCATCCTCATGAGTTCTCGATGGCATCTCTAAGACGAGATCTTGCCATCTGCATGGCTGTCTAGGTGAGGTTACTTCAACTATTTCAGTTGAATTTCCAACCTTCACAAGACAAAAAGAACACCAATTAGCTGTAATTCAAAGATTCAATTTCTTTACTGTAATAAACTAATCTCTTAAGTTAAAGCATAGCTACCAACCATCACACAAGCTCACCTTGTCCAATAAATGGCAAGTTTCTGATATATGAATACTGGAGAATCAACATTGGTCGCTTACATCTAATTTGTATTCACTAGTCAGTGCAAAAATGCATAGCAAATACTAAGGGTAGGTTAAAATTGAGATACAAGGATAAACATGCAGGCCAAAGTTTTAATTGCCGAAATTAAATAAGAAACCAGAATCCGGAACAAATTGTGACAAAGACTCTATTAAGTCAATGAAGGTTCATGAAATTCGACGGCCATGCTTGTCTTGTCATAAAGGAATTTATCCCTAAGATCTCTTATGGTGGCATGGTAAAATGCAAAGAAAAGAAAATTGAAGACTCTGCAAACATGGTTTATTCAAAGTGAAGGCAGGATTGAAATCAAAAGCATTTAAAGAAATTTGGTTTGATCTGCATGATCCTTAAAATTTTACGCATTCAATATCCAAGCAATTTCTGTCAATTGTGAGTTTCCTTATGCCTGAGCCCTATATATTTCTGAAAGGATTTTCTTCGCATGAAATCAAACAGTGTCTGGATGTGGCACAAAAACACTGCAATAAATCAGAAACCTGTCTACGAAAACACCAAAAACATGAGTTTCTAAGGCATCCTTCTCAGTCACAGTATGCAAAAAATCGGAAACCAGTCAGTGGAAGAGGGGAAATAGCAATCAAAAATAAAAAAACAATCATCAGGATTCAGAAACACTTTGAAACAAAATAAAAAGCAATTCAAAATCACGAATTCTACAAAACAAGAAAGTAAAAGACCAAACGTTAAGTACCCTTTGAGCCTGAGAATCAGCAGTAATGTTGAGAGCGTGTTCACGATCATTGTCCTTGTTCACGACTGGTTGCTTTTCTTCGTTACCCATATTTCATAAAAGGAAAGAAATTCCAAGGGACGAAACTGATATGTAAATATGACAGACGTTACAGACAGCAAATTATAACAAAAGAAAAAAAAATTCGAGAAAGCTTAGAACTAGAAGATACAAAGTACAAGTGCTAAGAGGGACAGAACAAGTTACTCCTGAAAGAGACATATGATAATATACAGAGAAGTGGCAAATGACAGATGGATAGCGATCGATCATATACCACTATTCTTTTGTTATGTTTTTGTACTAGTTTCTTTCCTGTTCTGATCGCTGTTTAGCTGCCTGTTAATTATCCAAGAAATCTATTTTAACACCGAATTGAGAATAGCTGTGGATAACCATGAAAATTTTGGATGCAGCTGCGGGGGGTGAAGTTTCATTGAACCAAATTAAAGAATTAATTAATGGATAATGTTTCCTTGTGGAGTCATCCCGTCGTCCCTTGGATGCGGCAAGGTTCATCGATTTTCACTCGCCCAGCAAAAAGCACTAATTATTTTTATTTATTTATTGTTGTTGGTGGCAGTCAACGGACCGTGGAGGGCAAGCAGCTAGATTTTGGACTAAGAATTGTACAAAATTCACGATGCCACTAACAAGTAAAGTATATTTAAATTTATTGTTGGATTTATATGCCTTTGTTAATAATTTTGTAAAATTAATTATATAAACAGTATTTTAATTTAAAAATAAAAAAAATTAAAATTTTGTAACAATATAATCAATACTTAAAAGAATATAAATATTTCTCAATAAAATCACTGTCTAACTAAAATATTATTTATGTATTACAATTTTAATCATTAAAAATATTTAATTATTTCATCAAATATTGATGTATAATAATTTTTTTTTAATATTTAATGAATGTTAAATGATACTAACTAATCAGACTCAGTAAATTGTATAAAATTAATGAATAAAAATTTATATTATTATTTTAAATTAAAAAATTAAGTCTAAAAAACCCTTTATATATATATATATATATATAATATATACATTTTAATAAGAGAAAAATGAACTATATTTTATGAAAAGGACAAGTGAGGAACTTCTTGTTTTGGAGAATTCGTTTTAACTTGTTTGAAAATGCAAGTCAAATATAGGTGGAATCATCTAAAAGAATTTAAGAGAGAAGCGTAGTGATCAAATTTGGGTTTTGTAAATTACATTGTTTATGAAGTGAGAGAATATGTCTAAATAAGAAGTAAAAATACGTCAAAGTATGAAGTAAGAACATGCCCATTCGGGGTAGGTGCATGTGCATCTGCATCTGCATCGTGAAAATATCGCCGAAGGCAATAAAGGTGGCAAAATTATGCTTAGTTGACCTCATTTTTCTTTTCCTTTCTTCTCTTCAAGGAAAGGCATAAAAGAACAGAATAGTTTAGAATTAGCACCACCACTCCTTTTAAAATTGTAGCAAATCTAAATAAAAGTCAAACTTATTATTAAATAAATAATTATTTGATGGTTGAAATTTAAGGAGCACCTTTTTAGACCGATGTAAATACAATATGCGATATGCCGTATGCAGCACCATCCATGTTCTTCACTAGAATTTGATTACACGGCGCATTTCTTCCTAAAATGAAAATGACCCGTAATCTAAAACTTGTCGTTGATTGAGATATTGCTACTTGCATAATCTCTTACAACTTTATCGAGCATTTTTTTTTTTTTTTTTTGAGAAAGGCATGTTATACATATGAGCATGTAATTGTTATTATTTTTTTTTAATTTTTGATAACTAATATGCAAGTATCACTCATTTATTCATACATGATTGTATTTCAAACTAGTTATAGATCGAAAGTGATGACACTTCAACACTAAATTTATATCCTATGTATGTAAAGCCTAAGATTCAAAATTCTTCAAGATGCATAAGGGGGGATGGGCGGGTGTTAGAATTTGACATTGCTTGGCTAGAAAGAGTTACATAACTATATATGCAGAGTCCATCTGTGAGATAGCCTTAAGTCTTCTGAGTGACTTCTAAAAGCAAAATTGTGCGAGGACTTAGGTTTAAAATGAACAATATTATACTATACGAAAATAGGCTATTACAAATGGTATTTAGATTTAGACCTATCTTGCGCTATGGAAGGAGACCATTAAAATTTACAAATGGTATTAGAGGTAGACTTACCTTGCATTATGGACAGTGTCAAGAATTGCTTCTAAATACTACTGTTAGGCTCTTATTTAATAACTTAAGCTAATGAGTCTGATAGTAATCTAACAAAGAATCAAAGCCAAGGTCTTAAGTTCAAACCTCACTTTCTTTTTTTTTTTTTCTTGATTAATCTTTGTTTTGAATCTTAGTGCTTTAGGTATCTCTCGGTCTCTTGTATTCATAAAACCATAAAATCATATTACCTTTTCTATGGCAAGACTGATGAAAACTTGTCTTTAAATACTACTATTATATTCTTGCCTAATAGTTTAAGTTTAACAGAGAGTGTGGGATAAAGAAATTTTTTTAATTTAATCCATGGGCAATAAATTTTAATGTATTAAAAATATTCATATTTATAAAAAGAACTATTAGATCCTTACCTAATAGTTTAAATTTAACAAACAGCACGAGATTAAGAGTTTTTTTTTTTAATCCATAGGTAATAAGTTTTAATACATTAAAAATATTCATATTTATAAAAGGAGCATTAGAGTGGTCTTAATTTTTGAATATTCAAACAATAACAAAAGAGTAAAATAGTTGCATTAGTAGAATTATGAATTCTATTGAGTTTTTCTTACTTGATTGTCTTGACTTTAGAGTTACATAAACTCATATTTTGATAATAACAAAATACACGGATGAAAAAAAAAAGTGCCAAAAGCTCAAATTGAATAATCAAATCATAAACTTAAGACAATAATGATAGAATTTAATATTATATACTTGTGTGTATAATTGTGATAGATGTATAAGTTCATATATTTGTTCAAAAATACGTTGTTAGAACTTACCAAATGTACTAAAACATAAATTTTTGAAATCTAGAATATGAAGTTAATCACAATTTTTAAATATGTATGAACTAATTTAAAAGATTCTGATAATTAAAATATAAGATTTTAAAAAATTTCAAAAATAAAACATATTTAGCTACCGAATCCTTAGTTCCTCCAATAGCTAGCAATCTACCCACCGATTTGTGCAACCAACCCCCTAGTTTCTTGGATTCATTTTTTGGCCTTTAATTTTTGAAAAATTGGCCAATTGTTTACTTAAAACAATTGACTATTTGCACTCAAATATGAATTTTTATATCTCTAACGACTAGTTGCTAAACCTTAAATATAAATACAAGTCTTACATACATTAATTTAGATTTTGATCAATCTTTCAAGTATTCTAAGTATTTATAAATATACTTTTAAGTTTCAAAATTACTATTGAGCTTATAAATTATAACAAATAAGTATTATATGTATATTTCTTTCATTTATAATATTCTCTCTTGTCGGAGAGTCATTTAACATGTACTATTATTTTTAAACTTATTATCTTTAGTTAAAGAGTGAAATAAGTAGGTCTTTTACTTTGTTATTTTAAGATTGAGTGATTTAGGAGAAAAATAACTTATATTTGTACGAAGAAGACGATTATTAAGACTTGTATTCAAATATTATAATTACGTTCTTACTTAATAACCATAGTATGAGTTAAGGAGGTCATTGTTAAAATTGTTTGCTGAATTATATATAAAGATTCTTAAAAAAAAATCATATAAAAAAAAACATAATTTGGATAGTAGTATATTGCACGAGAGTGACATGTTATTACATATAAAATATTATTTCATTAACTTATAACACAAATTTAATGCTAAATCTTAGAGGTTACATAAATATAACATTATCTCTTAGCCCCCACTAAAATTCGTGTGTCTCAATAACAAAATAAGAATCTACATGTTGAAATCTAGTCATTTGTGGGGGTGTACAAGTAAGCCGTGCACTTGCAAATAAATTCTAATGAAGTTTCAACGATCGAGTGGGTGTCGGCCACCACATTGTGGGTTTTATATTGGATGATTTCTTTGTCAAATATGAATGTATCGCTTGGTTGACAAAAGGCACCACCAAACCGTGGTGTTTTATGTCCCAATCATTAATGCTTTTTTTAGTGTCCACTTAACCAAGTTTTGTTTTTAGATATTGAGAAATTTTCATTCTCATTGTGACAAAGCAAAGCCACCCACAAAATGACTACAACTATAGCTCCATTAATTATTTAATATCTACTCTTGAAGTTGACTCCATTTGGAGCATCTATCAAATGGATTATGACAAATACAATTTACTTGATTTATTAATGGTTTATATATATATATATATATATTAATAATAATATTAGGGATACAATTTTTTTTTTTTTTTTTTACAAAATAACTTCATATAAATTTTTATTTATTTTCATAAAAATATAAGACATATAATAATAATAATATAATATTATTGCGTTAATTTGTATCAACATTTATGTATAAATTTGTATATATAACACTACTAAAACATATAATATCATTGTTGAAATTTTTTTTATTAGCTTAAAAATTTCAATTAAAGAATTATCTTACAGTTATTTCACAAGCAAATTAACTTGATATAATTTAATAAATTATAATGGATGGTTATTTACTAATTTCTTTATTCTTGTTATTATAGGAGAACTCCTTTTTTTTAACCTTATTTAAAATTTGTTAACAGTATCTTACAATTTAGTAGTAATAAATTAAATAAATAAAAAATTTTAAAGTGAGTAATAAAAAAAATTTTGATGCCATTCAATTTAAATTCAAAAATTTTTAATTAAAAGGTTAGATAAAATTATTATTATTATTATTATTATTATTATTATTATTATCAATGTGTAATAAATGGTCATTAATCAATAAATATTTTTTTTTTATTTAATCTAAAATCTCTTTTTCAGTTTTTCAATTTTTCATCTGAATTCTTCTTAATACTACGCCTTATTATGTTTGGATAACACTACAAATTTGATAATAAATGATTAAAAAAAAAATTACCCTGAGAAATCCTCGAAGTCTTAGAACTCATTCTTCTTTTATCGGACAGCATGATGCTGTCCTCTTCTCATTTTGATATCACCCAGCCTTATCCGACGTCACAAACTTGGTCCCCGGTTTCTGAGTTTACAAAACAAAAGCCCAATCGGTTGGGCTTTTGTTTTTACAATATATGAAAGGGGAGACTCGTACGTGGGGTACACTGATGACCTCACACCGAGCAACTTCGCTGACCTGACCTGACCTCACCTCACCTCACCTCGCCTGGTGACAGTATTGTCCGATGTTTTGTATTTATACTGAATAATTTTATATTTCATTATATATTATTAAAAAATTTTATAATACTAAAAATATAATTTTATTTTTATATATAAATGATACGATAAAATTATAGTTTTATCATATATTATTATAATAATATAATTAAAAAAAAATGTATGGAAGAAATTATGGATTATTGCCGCCGACAATTTGAAACCAAAACTAAGGAAGGAGTGGGACAAATTAGCAAATGTCATGAATAATTGGGCTGATATTATGGATGTTACACATTCCAAATTAATACAGAAAGCGAGACGGCATCCATTATTATTAAGTAGAAATATATTTTTATAATTTTTAAAAAATATTTATTATATTATTTTAACTGTCAATAAAAATAAATACGACATCGTTTAAATATAAATTGTTAATTCTTTTTTTTTTTTTTGACCCTACCCTAATCTATGCATTTAGTTTTACAGCATGACCACGGGTGTATATAGGAATATCAACGGGTGTATTTTGGTTCAATAACATGGGCCTTTTACTGTGTAAGAATATATGGTTTGCGATTACGAAGCATCTTCAGTGCAGGGGTCCGCTCCCCATGCGTTTTTGTCAGCTCACGATAATGTGTAATAACATCTGGGTCCCTAAATTTGACCATTTCCTAGATATAATTTTGGGTTATTATCATCTAACTACAATACTTTTGAATAATATTACAATATGATATAATGTGTGCTAGCGTGTAACACAACACTGTAGTTTTTGAAAAATATCCTACAGAGCTACGAAATCGTTATCTCTAGTGTTCAAAGTTAACAATTGAGAATTAAAAACGTCTTTTTACTTAAATTGTAATAATAATAATAATAATAATAATAAATAAAGAGAGTTGCTATTATCACATGATTAATTAAAATAAAATTTTTTCAATAAAAAAAAATGCACTTGGATAAAACAAACCAATTCTTTTCACTCTTTTCATCTATCTTTATTATCGAAGGTGTCAGTTTCTCTCCCTCCGGTTATGGCGACAAGGCAGTACAGTGAAAGTCATATTTACTGTGAAAGTAAGATGAGTTGGTTCTTTTTTTTTTTTTTTTTTTAACTTGTTACATGTGTATTCAAGGTGTTGTTTTGGTTGTAGTTGGCCGGAAAAGTGGTGAAAGGTTAGCGAAAATTTTCCATTTTTCAGATGAAGAAGGTATTATTGCATGGCACTACGTACGCCCCCCGACAGGTGCAATGGGATGTGTCATTGTTTATTTTTTCATGCACCTAACTTAGCTAGGTTTGTTTTGGTTGCTAGTGATTGAAATTTTGAAGAAATGTGGCCCAAAAATGAAAGAGTTTTGACCAGTAAAGTGGTGAAAGGTGGCCAAAATTTTTTTTACTTTTCAGATGAAAAAGGTGTTGTTGCATGCACATTGTTTATGTTTGGTCTGTTTTGGTTGTTGGTGGTCGGAATTTTGAAGGAATGTGGTCGAGAGAATGGAAAGGCCCGGGTTGACAAATTGAAGAGTTTTGGCGAAATTACTGGAGAAGATAATGAGTCAAAAATGTGCTTGAAATTGAATTCGTGGGTATGTATTTGCCACGTGTTGAGAATATTGGTACTTGTTTGTCATATTTTGATACGTTTAAGTAATTGTGTAATTTTAAAATTTTGGCGATAAAAATGTTGACATACTTTCAAAACTTTCCATCTTAGTCGTTACGTGAAAACCTTACAAATTGTCCCTTGAATTTCGTGTTAACCTTTTTTATTTTTATAGTGATAGAGGCGTGTGTGCCGAAAATAAGGTAGACAAACTTTCAAAGATTTACATTTTAGTCCACATAAATTTTGAAAAATTTGTAATTTAGCCCTTATATTGTAGTTTTAATTTTAGTTATGTATTATTGTTTGGTGGTGCTTGACGGATGACAATTTTTAATCTCAAGAATATATTTGTAATCATTGAAAAAATTGAATTTTGATTCCTAACCATTTTGCAATTTGGTATCATTTTAAGAAAATAATGTTGGTTTATCCTGCTAATTTGTAAATAATTAACTTGGGGTTTAACATTTGAATTTAAAAAAATGGTGATGGCATCAAATACATTAAGTTTTCAAAAGCAACCGTTTTTCGAGTTTTTGAGTCCGATATTCTATTTGTGGGTGATAGGTGCAATTTGAGAAAAATAGATTCATCCCATTTAAAACTATTTATCAGAGATACTTAAGAGATTAATACCACTCATTATTAGTACTTAAATAACGGGTTCTTTTTATTTAATTTTTTCATGTACATATCATTTTCTTAATAATGATTTGTTACATCTTTACTTTTAAATAAAAGTCAATAATAATTTTTTAAAAAAAATTAGCCTTGTATGTTTTTAGCTATGATCGATACTTCCTCTCCTAATCTCATTTCAGTAATTTTTTCTATTGTCAACCAATGTCATGAAATATTTCAATATATGCTAGAAAATGATATATATATATATATATATATATGAAGTCAAATTGTTGTTTTGTCATATTTTTAAAATGTTTAGTTTCAGTATGTGGATCATGTATTTGTACAAACTTTGAAAAATCTTACATTTTAGTTCATGAATAAATAACAACTTTGAAAATCTTGCATTTTGGTCCATATATAACAATTTTGTGAACCTTACATTTTGGTCCAGATGTAACAAGCTTTATAATGTACTATCTTCTACTAGAATTGAACAAAAATATCCACGATAGCAAAATTAAACTAAAGAAATTAAAATAGATATGCTAGTTAGATTACAATTAATCAGTAGAAGGAGCAATTATACTTCAACATGTTGCTCGATTGTGGCCCAACTTGCTTCCGAGGAGAACACATTTTTCAAACATATATTCTCCAATTGACGAAATCCACTATTTAGTCAGCCTACCGATCAAAACACCTCATATTAGTGACTTAACTACAATGGCACTTACCTCATTTGCGACAACCTAATTGCACTTATCACCAACACAATAAATCAATTTCGTGTAAGTTGTTACGGGTGCATTATTTGTGTTATGTTGCAATGTGATTAATAATTTATGAATAATAAAGATAAATATAAAGTAAAATGCAAGATTGGCAAAATGAGGTAAAAATGACTAAAATGTAAATTT
>CP135576.1:1069652-1338288 GCA_032401905.1 Swietenia macrophylla | reverse complement strand
AGACATGAGATCAAGATCATGTCGGCAGGAGATATTATTTGAAAAGAGTTTCTTTATTTCTCGGAGGAGAAAGAACGAGGGTCTTCTCTTCAGTGGCCTATCCTAGACTAGATTGGAGGCCATGACTTCCATGATTGGGCGAATGGTGAAAAAGCCCCTCGTATGGACAAAATTTACATTATGAAATAAATAAATAAAATAAGACGAATTTAATATTTATCTCATTTTTCTTAAAATAAATCATTGGTAGCAAAATATATCCGTGAATTTTTTCTTTATTAATTTTAGATCAATTTAATAAAATTTGAAATTTTATTTAAATATAAAATTTAAAAATTTGAAAAACGTGATTAATATTTTAATATGTAAAAATATATATATTATAGAATACAAATTTATTTTAATATTATATTAACCTGACATTAAATTACCTATTGTGGAGTACGAGTAACTTTGGGGATTTAGGCTCAAAATCGAGGTCCAATACCCTATGTTTCTAATGAGCCTTCCTACATTGCCCATGCATATTTTGGACGGTGACTTAGAAGTTTGAGAATTGTTTGATGAAATTCCTCAAACGAAAATTTCGATTTTGTGCAATGGAGTTGTTGGCTATGAGTATGATCTTAGAAGATTAACATCCAGTGAGTTTTCAATGTAATTGTTACTGTTAAAATTTTCGGATCCTCTATTTTTTACTGCCGGACGATGAAAATGTTCCTATTTCTTGTGGCAATGTCTATTGAAAGTTGATGAGCTAAAACTACCATCATTATCAATTACTTTTTTGTTTGATTTAGTAGATTACTTCCGATGGATCTATCCAACAATAAGCTTATCAGGAGTACAATAAATAAAATTTGAAAAAAATTTTAAAATAATTTTATTTTTAAAGTTCTTCACATAAATAGCTAATTTTATTTTTTTTCTTACTAATATAGTGAATTTCAAAATTTTAGAACAAAATTACCTTGGCTTTTAATCATATACAAGCATAAAGTACAATATTTATATTACATGTGTAATGATTTCGTTTTTTGAAAATTTTAACCAATATTCAAATACTGAATGTGCAAGTCTAGCTATGAAAATTGCTTGTAAAACAATTGTAAAATAAAAAATGAAAATTACTTGTAAAACAGTTGTAAAATAAAAAATAACATATTAAATTAGAATGGTTGGTGAAAATATATGAATACAGACTCAAGTAAGTTTTATTTTTTATTTTTTATTATTTTTATTTATTTATGTTTAATTTAATTTCATGAATCAATTGTTGTATACTAATATTATGAATTTTTATGATTATTAGTTTATTTGTTTGCCAATATTTGAATATGAAAAATACTAGAAAAACCTTTAAATTTAGAAAATGTAGTGCAAAAAGTAGTTGGAAAAAGTTGTGGCCCCAAGCTTGAGTCAATTTTGAGCACCTAAAATTTGAATTAAGGCTTGAATCAGGTTGAAACGAGCTCGAAATTAAGCCAAAATGAACTCAAAATTAGGGTCATTTTTTGCCATAAGTGGTTTCAAAAAGAAGCCTAATACTATAGAAATAGTTCGATTAGATGTCAAGGTGATATAGCGAGGCCATTTAGTTATATCAAGTACTTGCCACCAATACCGCCGATATTTTCTAGGTTGCAGGATGAATTCTCTAGTTTTGGATCTATTAACTTGTGTGTTAGACAGATTTTCAACTCTAAAAAATATTCACAAAATGCATTGGGCTTAGTTAGTTACACTGAAGAAAATTTTTAGTTTAAAATTATTAGGTCTAGAATAGATTAGTTTAAGGTAAAGTGTGCAGTTGATGTATGTAAATGATAAGGTATAGTGACTAACACAGATGAAAATAGAGAATATTGGTGCATTAGATGAATTGATCAAAGACATAATTATCGAAGTAACCAACTACATCAGGGTCATTGTCAAACAAGAAATCAATTTATTGGTGAACATGTGATGAAAAAATTTCAAAATCCTACTAGAATTTATACTTCGATAAATATTCGTGATGACATACATTAAGAGTTCAAAATTTTTATGTCTTACCATAAAGTATAGTTAGCGAGAGCAAAAGCAAAAAGATTGGCGTGTAGGGTTCCAACAAAGTATTTTAAAATACTATTATAGTTTTGTCATGTTATAGAAGATAGAACTCCTGGCACAATAACTTATATTGAAACAAATGACGAAGATCATTTATTATACTTTTTTATGGCTCTTGGACTATGTATTCACTATTTTCATTCTTTGATTCATCTTGTGATAGTAGTTGATGGTATTTTTTTAAGAGGAATATATCAAGAGACATTATTTGTGGCAGCTACTCTTGATGGAAATGACCAAATTTTTTTTATTGCATTTGATATTAAAGATTTTAAAAATGACGCATTATAGGAGTAGTTTTTGCTCAAGTTACAGAATGCAGTTAGCATAGTATTTGATATTTGTATCAGATCAATATGACCATACACTGAAGGGTATAAGGTTGGCCTTTCTTGACATATATCATAGGTTTTATTGTTATCATATTGAAAGCAATCTTAAAATAAAATACAAGCTAAAAAGTCAAAAGAAAGATTTTTGTTCGAGGATGATAAACAAATTTTTGTCCAAATTATTATAAAAATGGATCAATTGTGATAGCAATGCTGAAGAGATTTATTCGCTTGGAGATTCGAGATTCTGGCTTAGACCAGAAGAAGTGAGATCCATGACTGTCAAACCACCTATAGGTCTTGTTTTTCATAGGTTGATCAAGAAGCTAATGCATTCCATTTGTAGAAAAAACAAGGTTGTTATTCAAAGATATTCTTGTTATCGGCAATAGGGACATAGTTGCACATATTGTCAAAATTCGATGTATTATAATTAGATTAATATGTAAATTAAGATTTAACAATATTAATATTTATTGTATGCTTTGTATAAACTATGTGTTTATGTTTAAATAAAAATTTTTAGTTATTATTATGAATTTGACTATATAATGCTTATAAATTTAATTGTTTTATGTTATAAATTTATATACGATTTGTAAATTACATCACATCACCAAGCAACTCATGCAAAATGACATATATTTTTCAATTTATAAATTTATGTTATAAATTTATATATAATGTGAATCTATGTAATGACATCAAGCATAAATAATATAAATAGTACCACACATATTTTGAGATGCCTTTATCAAATAAATTAATTGACAAAGCAACTCATGTTTTCATACAATAAATATATATTCTTAATATAAATTTAAATAATTTATGTTATGCAAACATAAATCATGAGAGTATATAATAATATTAAATGATCAATAAATGTGACTATGCATCACATGTATACTATATCATTAATTAATTATATATGATATAATGATTGATTATTATAACTATATATTTATAGTAATTACATATGCTTATCTGATGTAATGAAAATATTGTTTTATTAATTATAGATTATGTCACATACATAATTCAATGTAAAGTTTTGATGTACAAATCATGTGTCATCTTCTTTCGAAAAAAATAACTCATCTTTAAAAGTAACGTTTTAGTTACAAGTCATGTCTAAATATTTAAAAACCTGCATGTAATGCCCTAAGCCCAAATTTTTTAAAGCCCAATCCTTTAATTTTTACCATGTAACTTTATATGTGTGTATGTGTGTGTATATAGATAAAGTCAAAAAAAATTTTGAGAAGAAGAGTTTAGAAAGGCCTAGAAAAGAGAAGAAGAAAGAAAAGAAAAGAAGAATAAAAAGAAAAGAAGAGAGGAAATGAAGAAAAAGAAAGAGAAAAGGGGAGAGAAAGAAAAAAAAGAAGAAAAGAGAGAGAAATGAGAAGGAGATGAAGAAGAATAGGAGAAAGAATGTAAGAAATTGAATGTGATAATTCTATTTTTTTATATTTGGAGAAGAAAATTATTATTTTACCGTAAAAACTGCTAAAAATTGAAAAAAAAAATAAATAGATTTAGTTTTCATAGTTTAATAATTAAAGTTACTACTATTTTGAGTTTTTAAGTCCTAAATCAATAGATTTTAGATTAAATTTGGTAATTTGACGGTAAAATTTTCAAAAATTATTGAAAATTAGATGAAAAATTGTAGAATTTTGATTGGGGGTGAAAATACAAAAATTGTAATAATTTTATCCTATTTTAGAAATTAAAAATTTTATGTAAAAATAGTCAATAATTTTAGGGTTAAAATAAAAATTCTTATAATTTTAGGATAAATTAGTAAATTTTTAAAATTATAGATCTTGAGTGTAAATATTTTTAAAATATTGTTGTAATTATTTATATTATAGGGACTTTTTTTTATAATTTATTATTAGTAATATTTTTATTTTAAAAATTTAAATTTGTAGAATTTTTAAATCGAACTTTAATTTGATTTTAGATCAAAAATTTATTTATATTTTATTATAAGCAGTATAAGTTATTAATCACTTTAATGATCATGTATAGATTTGAAAGGTGATACTAGTTGGTAATAGAGAGTAGCATGGAAGAGCAGAGGAGATATAAATGAATAAATATTTTCTAATCTAAGTAACTAATTCACATAAAATTGAGTATTTTAATATTTTAAAAACTAAAAAGTAAGATTTTTATATTCAACTTTTATAAAAAAATTATTTTTCAATGACATAATTATTTATTTTACCTTGTTTTGTATAAATTTTTCAAGAATTTAGCAATATTATTATTGTTAAATTATACTTTCAGTGTTTGCAATGCTGTGAAGTGATATGAATTAATTATTTTGTTGTTGCTATATGTGATTGGATTATGGAATGATGTATAACTTTTTGTTTAGCATTAGTAACTATGGACCTAATTTCAGTTTCTCGGTGAAAACCCGTAAACTTGAAATTATAGGTAGCGATTCTTGGGTATAAACCCCCTAAAGTATGCAAGATATATATTTTTTGGACAGTAATATTTAAGAATAGTGTCCAAAAACTATGCATTGCATATAGTGATAACCAAATTATATTGTTGTTAAATGATCATCATTTATACTTATTTACAATTATTTATGACGTGACTCATTAAAAGTATAATTATGATTAAATTTGTTTAAAAAAACTCAGTTATATGTGAATATTTATTAGATTTTAACTCACACCTAACTTTTCATGTTCTTTTGAAACAATCAGAAATAAGTAAACCTGGAGAAAATTATGTCTATTTGCTAGATATATTTTAGAATGATATTTTACAGTGTATATTATATTTATTAGAACATTGTAAGAAAATTGTTCATATTTAATTAAATAAATGTATTAATTTTTAATGTGATGAATTTTATGGTGATGGTAATTTAAAATTTCATGAAAAATATTGGTAGTGTTATAGAATTTTAATACTTACAAATTTTTATTTTTTGATATTGCCCATATATAATAAAAATTTTGCCAAAATATCAACAACCTGATTATGTTATTTTAAATTGCTCCATTAAATCCTAAATCTACAAACTAACATTGCACGTGAAAACATCACAATCTGCATTGTTCATAGTCTGACATGGCAAGTTACTGCAATAGAGAAAGCTAAACTCAATATTACTATTTTCAGATCTAGTCGCTCATCATAGAACCCACATAATCTTAAAATATATAGAAGTAACTTATACAATGGCTTGACTGCGTTATGCATTAATTTTTTAAAATGTTCAGATGGGAAGAAGTCGTATACTGTAAATTATTGACAGGACAAGTACACGGCATATGCAATCCAATGATCACCACAAACCGATGCAAGAATAGAAATTCAGTTGTTGCAGTATATTCGTTCAGGAATCAGGTAGATCGGTCTCAACTCGGGAGGAAGAACAAGTAATAGACATAAAACCATCCACTCAAGTACTCCAATCCTTATGCATGCCATCTAAATTGCCTTGTACATACTGATTTATGTCCTAACTAGGGTAAAAAGTACCAAACTTAAGGCAATCTACACAGTGCTTCTCTTATATAAAAAGTAATTTAGCCTACATTATAAAATATTAAAACAAAATATATTATACAAAATGACATTGTATAAGAGAATAATATTAGTTCACACATATATAAAAGTACAAACATGCCCATGTACTCATCAATATGCTAATATAAAAGGACACAAATATCAATCATAAGTGTATGTTCAATTCAATACTATAATGTATATATTACTCACACAATCTTCTCACTGTGAGTTCGGATTTGATATGATATGTAATGACTGTTATGTCAATATAGTCGAATGTATCTCTATACATTCATTTGGAATTTTCAACCATAGCATGTTTTCAGCATATTCACTGGCATCGTAGGGTGCTATAGGATTAATTATCAAACTGGATAGATATTCTGGTAATGATTGAATAGATGATACTGGACAATTTCTTTTCAACAGATTAGTGTATGGGTTCCGACTATATGGGTCTCTCTTGTATATTTGTCCGAAATGACCTTTATGATTTACTAACTTAGGTCTAGCAACATTAACTACGATTTTTTCATGCACTTTCTCCTCTTGATAAATTAAACATATATAAAAAATTAGTATACATTAATATATTTATACATGAAAATAAAAAATGGACATAATTTCACTTATTTAACCATAAATAACTTATGTATAACAAATCAAATAGTAAAAATATTTTATATTTGTAGTTAAGTATTGAAGTAAATATTCATCACATGTTTTTACCTGAAAAACTATGCCAATTGAGGATGAACGAGGATTGTCATATTATGTTTGAGGACTTCACACTCGTATCCATTTAAAAAAAGCCGTAGATAGTTTATTGATTTCTCCACTTATGCATGATATATCTTGTCTCATGCCATGAACATCATGCCTAACTTCTTCTTGTATGTTTTGAAACTCCTAATATAGATTTTAGATATCTGCAATAATTTCCTCAAAGCATAATTGCACCTCTATTTGAAAGTCGTCATCATATTGCGGTACATACTACAAATGAGATAAGGCATGTAGTACATACTGATATTGAGACAATAATTGTGGTATATAATGTCATGACTCTCAAAATTAGGTTTTGTAAATTAAAATTTAATAAAATAATTTAAACCAAAGGAACGTGGTTTTAGACATTTTGGTAGAGTATCTTCTACAACATGAGCATTACACATATAAACCTATAAATTTTAAATTTCTATAACACTTCCAATATTTTTCACGAAATTACAAACTAATACTACAACAAAACTCATTATATTAAAACTTAATATATTATTTTATCTAAACAAAAGTAAACTTTGTATAATATTCTAACAAATACTATATATATGACAAATATTCACCCAAAATATATCTAACCAAAAGTCTAGATTTTTTTCATATTCATTTATTTTTTACTACTCTAGAAGGATTTGAAAAGTATGGAATGAGTCAAAATCTCGTAAATATTCTCATATAACTGAAAGTTACTAAAAAAATTAAAATAATTATATTTCTAATTATTAGGTTGCAAATAAATGTAGATAAGTATAAATGAACATAAATAATAATAATAAAACAACAATGCAGTTTAATTATTACTATGTATAATGCATAGTTTTGAAAAATTATTCTCAAGGATTACCTTTAAATAAATGTATAGTCTGCGTACTTTAAGAATTTTATACTTAAGGACCGCTATCCATGATTTTAAGTTTATAAGTTTTCATCGTGGAACTGAAATTAGGTCCATAGTTGCCGGTGCTAAACAAAAGACTATACACCATTTTATAATTCAATCACACACAACAACAACAAAATAATTTATTCATATCATTTCACAATATTTTAAATATCGAAAACATAATTTAACAATAACAACATTGTTAAATTCTTGAAAAATTTAATCAAAATATAGCAGAATAGTAATCATGTTATTGAAATATAAATTTTTATATTATATTTTTAAAATAAAATATCCATATTCATTTTAATTTAAAGGATTCGCATGTTATAAATAAATTTATTTTATTTTTGCCATAATAATTAAATATAAAATCATATTTTTCAGTTTTTAAAATTTTAAAATACTCAATTACATGTGAATTACTTACTTGAATTAATATCAGAGCTTTTTTTCAAAATTTTCACTAACTCTTCTTCCCTTTTGCTATTACTGCCTAGTATTATTTTATAAAATTCAAAATAAATTATTAAAATAAACTAATAACTTGTACGACTTATATTAAAATACAAATAAGTCTCCAATTTAAAGTCAAACTAAGTCATTTTTTCTTTCTTTTCCTTTTTTTTTTCCCTCTTTTTCCTTTCTTTCTCTCTTACTATCTTCCTTTTTCTTTTCTTTCTTCCCTTTTCTAGTGGCTTCCAAAAACTTCTCAAAAATTCTACGCTAAATTCATCCTTATCCATATATTTATATACTAAAGTACATGGACCAAAACAAAAAATTTGGGCTTAATTTTTTTTATATATTTTGGGCCTAAACTTTGATTTTAATGGACTTGGGTATTACATATAATGCTCATAGGGGAGACATGCGATGATGGAATAGAAGAATGTCTCAACAATTGTGCTTTTTACAAATGCATATGGCAGACATCAATACATGACCATAGCTAAATAAATAAAATCATAACAATTATAATTAAAACCATATCTACAGGGCATATGCATGACTTATGGGTGGCTTCTCTTAAATGACACTAATGTCCCTACAATAAGTAACATGCTCTGAGAGAACACTACTTCCATATACTCCCTTAGGCTCCAAAATTACCAACAACTGTCAAATATACTAAAGAGCCATCTTATATGGCTTTGGCTTTAAGATAGAAAGCATACAAAGCATCTACAATAAAACACAGACACATTAAGCATCAAACGTCTAAAATCAAAACTCAACATAATGTGTCACTATAGAATATAAATATTTACCAAGTCTCAAAAAAAAAAAAAAAAAAAGCTCACAATCAATAACTTCTTATCAAGATACTTTCTCCTTGCCTTTCACCTAAGAATTCATGGGATGTCATTATTTGTTTTCAAAACGAGGTTATTCTATGTATTAAGCATAATCTTGTATATCTAAATCTATAAAACATTATAAGTAAAATTATAAGTTATCGAAAAAATATATTAAAGAGGCCATAAACAAATATAACTTGTTACTTAAATATCATTAATTTTTGAATACATACCTGAAACATCATGGGCATCTTAGAAAATTATACTTTCCTTTAAATAACTTATCGGCTGTTACAAATCGCGGTGCATTCTTTTTGTACTTAGTATACTGATGATGAACTATACATCACAAGCACTTGAAAGTATGTTGTTACACAATATTTTTCTATAGATACTGGTTAAACTGATCTAGATCATCTAATATATCCAAAATTCACAAATCTGTATTGTTCCTGTCACCTCAATCGAGCAAGAACCTCTCTAATTAAAAAAAAAAGTGAAAACTATACTATATCTAAATCAATAATAGAAGTAAAATCAAGTTCATCGTATACTCTATCTATATTGTCTAAAGTAATAATCACCCAACTATTAAAATAACTATCTCTAAGTTAGGTATTGTTAACTAAATTCTCAACAGGAAAGTGTCCAAAATCCAAACCAATAATTAATCCAAACAACACTTTCAAGAATCAAATGCTCCTATCTTCAACGAAGAACCATATCTCGTTGTTCTCACTATTTGCATGGATGCCTAAAAAATGTCTAAAGTATGTTTGCATAAATAGACCGAGTTACATCGTTGTTAAGTTCATTTTGATTCAACATATAACTGCTAATTGTGATAATGAAGTTGGATCGACATGAAAGTGCTTCTCAAAACTAATTTTTAACCGTACGTGGCTCTTCTTATTTCCTATTCAAATAGCAAAAAAATATTAATCATTACATAAAAAAATTAGTAATAATAATATTATCTAATTAAATAAAATAAATCATTACTAAATTTTGTTAATTATTGTTCAAATAAAAATTAGCAAAGTAAAAAATAAAATTAATTTTAACGTGAGAAAATATTATAAAAATGTAAAAATTTGAAAATTTAGGTTTGATTGGACTGGATTGGGCTCAAAATTGAGTCCTTATCGGGCTCAATTTTTGACTCAATTTCAAGCCCAGTCATGGTCTCGATTTTGAGTCCAATAAGGACTTGATTTCAAACCTATAATTGGGCTTGAAAATGAGCCTAGGCAAACTTTACGAGTATGAGCAACCACAGGCAGCAGAAGGAGGCTGGTGCAGCCACGCCGAAGAGGAAAAAGAAGGGTAAGAGGAAGGAGATGGGAAGAGGGTGGTTTGACAGCGGCATCTCCAACGTTCTGCAGTCGGGTTCATCAGTAAAATAAATTTTATAATCTAAACATAAATTTTTACATATACAAAACTAAATTATCCAAATGCAATAAAATTTTAACAATTATAATCATAAAATCAACGCAAATAACTATTAAAAATAATAAAGACTTATTTATAACACCAAATTCGAGTTTAGAGAAGTTATAATTTTGATTTGTTCAAATTTTTTTCTCAATTTTGATTTATTTTACTTTATTAACTCAAACACATATACCATAAAAAGTAATATATATATATATGAGGGTAATTTTGTATTAATATTATGTATTCGAGGGTAATTTATTTCAAAATTTTAGAATTGACTATATTGGTAAGAAAAAAGTATAGTCAGTTATTTATATAAATGGTCTTAAAAATAAGATTATTTTAAAAATTTTCTCATGAAATTTTAATCTATCTAATTTAAGTGCTCTTCTCAATATATATAACAATTTATTTAATCAACTTTTACCTCAAGAAATTGGGACATTTAAAAGTGCCCTAACCATTGATTTTTCCAACAATAACTTATCTGAAAGCATTCTTAATTTGACTGGAAGCCCTAAGAGTTTGGTGAAATTATTTGTCACAAATAACATGTTCTTAGGCCATGTACCAAGAGCTCTACTCTAGGGGAAGTGAAGGGTTTGGAAATTCTTGACCTCTTTAGGTTTAACATTGAAGAGTATTCAAAACCTGCAGACTCTTCAATTGTTGAACCTCTCTTTTAGTAAATTGGAAGGACTTGTTCTCAAAGAATGATATTTTAAAAATCTTTCCAAAGTTCACATGGAGGAAACCCAAAATGTTGCTTAAATCGCCCTTGTGAGGATTGTGAAGATAACAAGAGAAGTTCCGGCCTATATTATATTATAGTCACAATTAGGGGTGGCAATGCGAATTAGAATCGTGTGGTGTTAAATTAAAATTAATTTGAACTCAATTTATTTAATAATTGTGTCAAAAATTAAAAATTTTTGTTCGATATAATTAATAAACAGTTAATCGAATTGTAATTATGTTACCCGTTTAACATATTTTTTATATATTACAATATATTTTTATAATATTTATAATCATATATACATAAATATTAATTAATTTTATTCTAAATATAATTAAATACTTTTTAAAATATAATAAATATAAATAAATTATTTAAAAATATAATTAAAATTATTAAATTATAAATAAATTAATAGACTATTATTACTTAAATAATTAATTATGTTATAAATAGATTTAAGTGTTAAAAATTTTAAACTCAAATATAATGTAATTATTAATAGTATTATATTATGTTTATTTATTTAATAATAATTTTATTTTATTTTAATCCCAACTTGCAAATTGGTATCAAGTTGGTGTCAAAAATTACCGGTCATAACTACATTGTTGCAGTCATTGTATTTATACTACTTGAATTGGCATTTTGTGTTCGAAAAAGAAGAGCGAAAAATCATACAGGCACCAGAGTTGCTTAAAGTGCACTTCAAGTTAATTTCTTGTGACGAACTTTCATATGGCAACTGGTAATTTCAACCAGGAAAATCCTGTTGGCTCAATTTTCAAAGGCAATCTCAGGGAAGGCATTTTCGTGTCAGTTAAAGTTCTTAACAGAGAAAAACAGATATTTGAACAGTTTTCTGGCAGAATGAGAGGCTATGAAGAACGCGAGGCATCGAAATATTGTCAAACTAGTCACATCATGCTCAAGTATAGACTTCAAGGCCGAGAAATTCTGGCTCTGGTTTACGAGTTCATGACCGATGGCAACCTGGTTGATTGGATTAAGGGAAGGGGAAGGTACTCAAATGGAAAGCCATTGAACATCCTAGAAAGGTTAAATATTGCCATCGATGTTGCTTGTGCAATGGATAGTACAGGCTGATTTAGAGGCAAGCAACGTGCTTTTGCATGAATAGCATGCACTCAATTACCAGTTTACGTAAAAACACAATATACACATATTTATTTATGCAAACAAGTGTACTGTACACAAACACATGTATGATGTCGTATGAGAAAGGTGTGAGATGGGCCATGATCTTGACTCTCGCGAATTGAGACCCTCCATTTGAAGTTCAAAGTTCAAACTTGAATCTTGACCGTTGTTTATAGTTTCTTAAATTTTGTTAGGCATTATTCATTACCCATGTATGTTACTTAATTTTCTTAAACCCTTGTTTACTCAATATTTACATTTATATAACCAAATTATTTTTCTCCGTACGAATCAGTCTCTCTTTAATGTTCAAAGGTCATAGGAGAATTTTATTCATAGTGTAAGTGAACATTATCATGGAGAATTTCGTTTCTTCTTACACGGTGTCGAGAAATAGAAGTCTGTTTAATGTTTTCTCGACAACTTCTCGACAAATCAAAGATCAAATATTTAACGCGGGGTTTGGTTCAAAGTCTCGCGAGAAAACATTTTAGTTTTGCATGTCTTGTAGTTAAACATGTAGGACACTCTCTAGCCGTTCCTAGCGAAGATCTTCCAATGCATGGTTATATTTGTATCCCTTAAATTAAATATATTTTAATTTAAATTAAAATATACAATTTTAATTCATTGATTCATCTGGTGATTAAAATTTAAAATCAAAAAAATAGAATTCAATGCCTTCAAATCATCCATCTTCTCGGCAATACTCAAAAATTTATGTCATCATTTTGAGTCAAAAATTTAAGTCGACTCAAAATAGTAACATAAATTTTAAACTATTTATTTTACGAGATTTAAAGTTTAAAAAATTAATGAGTTGAAAGTATTAAATTTTATTTTTGATTTTAAATTTCCACCGTTGAATTGCAAGGCTCAATGACTAAATATTTGTGTCTTCGTTTAAGAGAAAAAAAAATTAAAGGATGAGTTGAAAGTAGAATTCTATTTTATAATTTTAGATTTTAACGTTGGATTGTATGAAATAATAAATTAAATTTAAAAATTTGTATGTCAATATAAATAAAAAAATAAATTAAAATTAAAGGATCCCACCATAATATATGACTTCATTAACCCATTTTTTTTTTTTTATGTTAGATAACTTCAGAAGTCCATAAATTTAATAATTTGCAAAATTGTATAGATTTTATTTGAGAGATTGGATTTGTCGTTGTAGATTAATTTTGATGTCTTACTGTATTTTGCTAATTACATTATATTCTACTGAGAAAATAGAAGATGTTAACGAGCGAGAAAAGAAAGAAAAAAAATATAGAAAGAAATTGAAATTTTATTTTTTAAGCCATTTTTAATTTTTAGAATTACTTTTATATCATATTATAATTTGATGCCTTAAAATAATTTCCAAGGGAGATTTCTTCTTAACAGTACAAAAAATTGTCAAAATTAATAGGAGTAATTTGAAATTAACCCTTTTATAATAAGAGGAGGACTTGTTCTTCTTCGCCGTTTTGGATTATTCTACTTTGAATTTAAACAAATTAACATTTTATTATTACCAAGGATATGGATAATTTGGAAATTTAACTTTTCAATGATGCCAACATATTGAATTTCCTTCACAAAAATTTGTTAAAATATTAATTAAAAAAATGAGTACACAGGAATGGGATTAGTTGAAGACCAACCAAACATTTATTTCTTTTGAACTTGGAAGAATTCCAAGGCCGCGGTTTTAACTAGTCAAATTAATAAGATTGTTTCTGCCGTGTGAACATCAAACTTTGGAAACATCTGCGACTATATTTGCTTTCTCCTTCGGCCGAATTTGATTTTCAACGAAAATTAGGTGCAGACGGCGCGCAGGGTACAATATGAAATTTTCTTCTTCTTTCTTTTGTTGTCTCAGGTCCGCTGAATCAGAAGCTGCCATCGTTGGAAGCGACAACGGTAAAGTTTGGGCATTTTCATTCCGTCAAATACATCGTATAGTTTATTGAAATCTATAGGTGTCAATTGTATGTTGCTTTTGTTTTAGTTCAAGATTGACTCTTGATTGCTTTCTGTTACATACCCACAAAACCAGGAGGGCAAAATCATCCAAATTTTCAGGTGTTCTCTTACAGTGCGCTGAAAGATGCAACTCATGACTTCTCGCGCTCGAACAAGATCGGAGAAGGGAGCTTTGGTTCTGTCTACAAGGTTGGCTTTCTTGTCTGAGCATCACATTTTAACAGAACTTTTCTTTCTTTTGATTTCCATATGCATTTGGATTATAATATATAGAACATTATTTAACTCATGTGGGTCATTTCGTATTTTTCAATTGCTGCATCGACTATGAAGGGCCGGCTACGAGATGGCAGTATTGTGGCTGTGAAAGTGCTTTCGATTGAGCTTGAATCGATGAGAGGGGAGAGGGAATTTGCTTCTGAATTGGCTGCACTATCAACAATCAAGCATGAAAATCTTGTCACACTTCTAGGATGTTGCATTCATGGTGCTAGCAGATATCTGATATACGAATACATGGAAAACAACAGCCTTGCCCACGTTTTACTTGGTAAACCAAATCATCTTATCCCCAAAACAGAAAATCCTGTATCAGAAAGATTAAGCAGCTGTTATGTACTCTCATAATATGTAGGAGGGGAGCATGGCAGGATGAAATTGAGTTGGGAAACCAGACGGGGAATTTTATTCGGAGTTGCTCGTGGGCTTGCCTATCTGCACGAAGAGGTTAAGCCTCACATTGTGCACAGAGATATCAAAGCCAGCAATATACTTATTGATAAGAATTTCATTCCAAAAGTTTCTGATTTCGGCCTGTCAAAGTTGTTAAGGGACGACAAATCTCATATCAGTACTCGGGTTGCCGGAACATTGTAAGCAAATTACTAATCCTTTCAGAACTCTCTCTTTATTCCCTTACGGACACATAGCTAACTAGCTTTTATTCTTGCATTCCCATATCCGAAAGAGGTTATCTTGCTCCAGAATATGCTGTTAGTGGACATTTGACAAGGAAATCAGATGTTTACGGTTTTGGAGTATTACTCCTGGAAATTATCAGCGGCCGACCAGTTGTATCTTTCAATTCAGAGGAAGGTGAACAGTACATTGTCCAGAAGGTAACTTATTGTTGCTTGCCAACTATAATTCTGGAAACACAACTGTTAATATTTGGTAAAAACACGAAGTTTACAATCCGTAATGCGAAAACGAAACCTTGTTGTTTGCAGGCATGGGAAGTCTACAACGCTAACAACATGGCGAGACTAGTGGATCCTACACTTGAGATGAACTACTCAGTAGAAGAAGCTGTCCGATTCTTGAATGTGGGACTGCTGTGCGTACAAGAAAATGCAAGGCAGCGGCCGTCGATGTCAACAGCAATTAAGATGTTGAACAATGAAATGGACATCAAAGATTCTCAGATTTCACAGCCTGGACTTGTTTCTGACTTTATGGATATCAAATTCTGACACATTTATCATTTCATGGGCCTTTTTTATTCGAGCAGGGACAGTATTTCAACAGTTGTATGTCTTTTTCTTTTTTCTGCTTTCAAATTGGAGAAAGAAACTACATTTTTGACAACTGTAACAACCTACAACTTGCATGTGTAATTAAAGCTGTTCATTGATCGAGGAGAATCTTATGAGTTGTTTGTTTAAAAAATAAGTATAATTCAATTTAAATGATTAAAAAATGTGAACACTAAATACAAATGTCTGAATAAATTTATTAGATAGTAATCTTTTACAACTTTAGAAATTCTATTTATTCTTGTACATAGAAATACTTATTCATCTTTGTATACATAAAGGTTTAATAAGTCGAATCACACATTTTCATGGACTTACAATATTCAGATTTCTGAATTGTATATGGACATTTTCATACCTTGGAGGCTAGAGAAAATAGAACAATTGATGAGTGGCCCTTGTGTCTCCATCCATCACGTCAAAAGAAAACACAAGCCAAGTGATTTGGTTTGTAAACTTCTGCTAATTTGATCATTTTCCTTGAAAGAATAAGCAACCTCCACTGATAGTTTCTTACGAGTTCAGTTTGGCTGTCCAATCTTACTTTTGTTCTTTGAGTCCTGCCATTCTATTGATCAAAATCACTCACAATTTACTAACAAAACTGATTGGATCAACGGCAAATGATCGAAGCCGTATAAATATCATTCGTTGAATAACATGATCTACCATATGACATATGTGACACATATTCGTATTGAAGAATGGAAATTAAGCAAGCTAACATGCCCTGTATATTGACCATATATAGGTTTACCTGACTAATTAGGGGAGACCTTGGACCACAATAATCATCATTTTTATTCCCCGATCATCAGGAAACCCAAGCTTTAAAGCTGAAAAGAATAACTCCAGGACCACATATCCTTAGCATATTGTGATGAAAATTCTTTTCCAGGAATGTAAATAAAAGAATCGACAGCACGAGCACGCTATCGTATATGAAAGTAAATCGTCATGCTTGGCTCCTCGCACGCTATCCACGAAGACCACCAATCTTCTGATGGGCTTGGCAAATGGCATACAGGGAGCCAGGCATACTATATATGTGTGTGCGTGTGTGTATCACCACACTGCTTTTATCGCCAAACCAGAAACACGATATAATCTCGCTTTCCACACTGTGAACATATATAAAATTCACTGGTGCTGGAAACCATGTAGAACATACTGCAAGAGAGTTAGCAGCAGCATCTTAAAGCATGCATAGGAAGTAAATATAAATATAACTACATATAATAAGAGAGAAAGAGTTTGATCTCTTGAGTGTCTCTTTAGTTTATAGTCAAGTTGGCTTCTGGGTGGCTGCGCCATACCTACTTCCCTTTTCCCCCACTGTTTTTCCTAGAAACAAACGATATCACTAGCTACATAGCTTTTGATTTGGCAAGATTCTGGCAATAATAGATAACACAGGCAAAGAAAACCACTTCACCTGAAAGGCCACTTCTTTTTCCTACTTTTGTGTCTAAACTTGGTGAAGGTTGTATACTATGTGTGAGAGCATAATAGCGTAAGACTGAAGCTTTAGGGTTAGAGATAGAGATGAGAGTTGGGTTATTTTTTCCTCTTTTCTGGATCATAAAGCAAAAGTTCATTTTTCTCTTCTGAAACTGATTTGTCATCAAGTGCTTGTATGTTTTGGATTCTCGTATCCCTACGACTACACCTGTGCTTTGCTCCAAAGAAAACGCTTCTTACTCATATCGCTTGTTCCCATTTTCCCCTAATTGTTTTTTCATATCTTAAATATTATTGTTCTCATCGATCCCTGCCCAAAACCAAAAAGATCCTTGACATTCACGATAACATTATATAATTGTCATGTATTCGATCCAATATATCCAAGTAAAGCAAATGTACTGGCATCATGGCGTGCCACCTTGTCATTAGAAAATCCTGAAAAGAAAAATATTGATTTTAGTAAGATTTGCAGAATATATTTGGACTTAATGTTTGAGGAAGGGGCAGAGGAGCTGGAGAATAGGGATCCTTGAGATTGGAAGTGGTTGATAGGAGAGGTTTGGTGGGCCAGCGAGTGAGTCAGCCAATAATTCAATGGTAAATGAGGGGAAAAGCTGCAATGAAATCTCAGTGTTTCCTTTCCTCGGTTATTGAAAAAAGATGCAAAAGTTGTGGTTGAAAACTGGTGACAATTCCAGGTTTTGAAGGAAATTCATTCATTGGGAATCCAGAACCCAGAAGTCACAGGGTTTAGTTTTTGGACGGGCCTCGTCGCTCCGTCCCCTGCTCGTAGATTCTCTCTCACACAACAAAGGAAAACATTGCAGACTCTAGCAACAGAGGCCACGTCCGGGAAAAGTTACAATAATTCTCTTTTCCCATTAGAATGCAAGATTACGTAACAGAATTTAGTCATTTCGAAAGAAGTTGGGACTTAATCTACTATAAATAAATAAATTATGTTCACAATTATAAAATCAGAATACACGTGGGACTTCGATGTTATTATTGCCCTATCATGTGGTTACAGTAAATCTGTTTATATTAGACCAAATTAATTTTATCATTAGAAGGAAGTTATAAATTATTAAATATATAATTATAAAATTTAGTATTTTTACTTGTCTATTCTTAGCAGACTTGTATTATATAATTACAAATATACTATTATAACATTCCTTGAATTATAAAATAGACTTGTACTTGTACTTAAGTGTATTTTTTATTTTATTTATTTATTTTTTAAAATTAAATATAGAAGAGACTTGCACCTATACTGTATATCCTTTCTATAAAATACATTTAATTTAATAATAAAAGAGCTAAGCATAGTTTTAAAAAGGAGAAATTTTATACGAAATGATCTTATTACGTCAGTATAAGTAATACGATAAAATTATTTAATTAATAAAAAAATTTATTTATTAATAATTCATGAAAAAAATTAAAAATAAAATTTTTTTCAGTTAATATGGTAAAAAAATTTATAAAATTTATTTTTAACTTTTTACATTCAACATTAATAAATAAATTTTTTTTATTCATTGATTAAATAATTTTATTACATATCCTGTATTAACATGGTAGAATCATCTCACTTAATACTTTCTTTTTAAAAAATTAGTATACATATTTATGTAGTGCAACAATCCACAAAGTAATTTTACTTCAATAATAAGAGAGATATACTACAATTAAATGCATTTAATTCAATAATTTTTATTGATTATTTTATTTTATTAATAATTTTTGAAACTATATCAAATTAAATGACAGAAGAGCTCTAATAGAAGAAGAGGGAAGGATTTGATATACACTTAATATATTTTTATTTTATTTTATTTATTATTTTAAAAAATAAATTTATTTACCCATTTTAATATTTTTATTAATTTGTTAATAATCAAAATTAATTATTGAGAAATACTTTTTATTAATTTTAAAAAATAGATATTTATGTTTGACTTTGCCAAACATCTAGAAAATTATTGGCTATTACCAGTTAACAAAAAACAAAGTGAGTGTAGCAAATTAATCAATATATATATTACACAAGTATTTTTCTTAAAAAATACGACAACGTGCTTGAAATTGAAAAAAAATACTTTTCTTTTCTTCCCAGCACTTCAGGAAGTGGTTTTAAATTTTAGAGAAGCTAAAGAAGCTTTTCTGACTATATAATCGCAGTCGTAGAAGAACTGACATCGTATGACGGCTTGTTCTCTAGAGTATGACAAGTTATTGTAATTGAAGAGTACATGCTCTTGGAAGTTTGAAAAGCACCTCTCTTTTCTTCCCAACTGTGACGGAATCCCACACACACACGTTGATAACAACGGGTAATTTTTGAGTGTTATAAAAGCGGACACTATGTACCTTAATAAAGAGGTTATGTACCTTAAAGAGATTTTTTGTAGAGAAAGTAACACCCAGTTGGTAACAAAATAGTATCAGAGTCAAATCATTCCAACTCTAATATTTTAGTCAAGTCCTTACGCATAACTAACATATCCATAAAAGGTTCATAAGTTCCGAAATAGAATAGAACGAGTATGTAGGAAGCCTCACTGTGACGAGAACGTCACAGAATTGAATGAAAGAGAGTATAACAGAATCCTACGTTGAATAAGAATAAATTATTATTAAAATTTATAAGGGTTAACTGTACACACTTTAATGGAGATATCTTTTAAAAAAAGAAGTAATAATTCGGAAGTAATAAATCAGACGCGTAACACAACGGTCTAAAAATTGCTTTCAAATTTCAAAAAGCTTTTTTCCCTGTCAAATAGCAGTAAAATGGACCTATACTTTGTGTGACAAGCTATATAATATCAATTTGGCCATTCATTATAGCCAGAGCAAAAAAACAAACGCCTTGTATAATTGGAAGCAGAGACTAGCACGGATTACCAATAACTGGCATGTCTTCTACAGTCAGCTAACACGAATAGATCTCATGCTACAAACAGTAGATATGGTATATATTCCCTGTTAGCTATTGATTGTACTGTTAGCTAACATGGCAAGCATTAGGAAAAACTAACAGTATTCTGTTAGATGTTTCATATCAGAGACATCTAATTTTTCCAGTTGCTAAAACAGCATATTAAAGAACCGAATGAACCAAGATTTTGCTGTCAAACAGGGCTGCTAACTAATCTGAAACCACATACCAAAATGATTCATAAGGTTTATAGATTCCTTGAAAACAAAGTTGCATCTCCAAGGTTTGGGATTTATTATCAAAAACCAAACCTATAAAAAAGAAGCTCAACTCTCAGAGGAGAGCTGGCTCTGCGGTATCACCAAAGTAAAAATCTACAGAAAACTATTACTGCAAAACAAGTAAGTAACATAATGACGGAGGTAATGCTATGATAATTATGAGGATGAAGACAATCATGAGAAGATCGAATTATCAAATTACAAAACTAATCATACTCAAAAGCAGTTTAAAATTTTATGAAACAACCATAGTCATGACACCAGAAAAAAGTGTATGCCTTTGACAATGTCGCATTCCATCTTTATTCCTGAAATACAAGAAGGCATAGCTGCTTTGTTGAGGGAAATTCATTGTATCAATTTCCATGAAATGAAAAAAATTGGAAACAAGCTTTAACTAAAGTAAAACAAACGGGGTGGGGTTTAGGTGGCATGCTGGTATGCAATGTCATGTACAAGAAACTCGTAAAAAATGTACAGTTCCAAATGACACTACTGCTGAAGCAGATGTACGTATGAATTTGATTTTTTTTTAAATATGAGACCCTCGTTGAAGACTAAAAGATCAAACCATCCTTCAAAATTTGCTCCAACCAAGTCGCCACTTCTGACATAGTAGGACGCTCACTAGGGTTTTCCCTGATAGCCAACTCTGCTATGTCAGCAAGTTTAAATAGAGGATCAACATTTCTTGGCAGTGCCACATTCCGATCAATTATTGCAGCTGCCTTACCCTGTTTGATCAAGGGCAATGCCCAATCAACTGTACCTGGAGGTTTGTGTTCTCTATCACAATCTTTTCTTCCGCTAAGAATCTCTAGCAGTACAATTTCAAAGTTGTACACATCACTCTTCATATCTCCACCAAGATCCCCTTCACTTGATGTGAGAAGCCCAAAACTAGCAATCCGAGCTCCCCAATCAGAATCCAACAGAATGTTTGAAGTCTTGACATCCCGATGGATAATTGGGTGAACAGCTTCCTTGTGGAGGTACTCAAGCCCTTTTGCAGCCTGCTTTGAAATTTTCAACCAAAGGCTCCAATTTAGAGGGAACAGTCCTCCACGGTGGTTATCATGAAGTGTTCCATGTGGCAAAAACTCGTAAACAAGAAGCCCCTCCCCCATCTCTAAACAGTGACCTAGCAAGTTCACAATATTGCTGTGCCGGATATGGCGAAGGATTTGGAACTTCATTTCAAATTCCCGGATGATTGTGTGGATTATTGTGGCAGCATTTGCTCTCTTGACAGCAACTTGCTTCCCATCTGCTAAAACAGATTTGTAAACAAAACCACAGCTTCCCCTGCCAAGCGCATTGAATTCGTTGAATCCATTTGTGGTATCTTTTAGCTCTGACAGCCGGAAAACTTGAGCCATCCCAGGACAGGTAGCAACAGGAGGAGGGAGTGAATCTGCAATACCATCAGTATCCAACTCTGGTTTACCTATGCAAGATTTGAATTGTTTTTTTGACCCTTCTTCTTTTATAGTGGCAAACAACTGTGGAAGAATACACCAAATAGTAATTATCAATAAGAAACCCGAAGCAGAACAACCAGTTATGAGCACTATTCTAGGCAACTGATGCCAATGCTTGTCTGGAGATGGCTGAAGCCCACAAATATGCCAACAAGTGCTATTCTGGCAAAAAGAACAAGCCGTGTATACTCTATCGGCATTCTCAGTGCATGGACTCGACAAGAAGAATCCTTCAGAACAATTTGACCCAGAAGGCGAACAAATCTTAAGGTCTTTCCTAATGCACAAGCTAGTCAAATCCTGCTCATTGAGAATTATAGCACTGAAGGCAAAGTCCCCTTTGGAACAAGGACCGGGAGTACAAAGCCCAGGACTACACAACTCCAAAGGAGGATCAAAATCCGGTGGTTTGGAGGCATCAGCAAACCAGCAAGCAGGAACCAAATCATTTTCCTTAATACCACTTGTAGTGAAATCAGAAGAAGCTATAGCCGTAAACCCAGAATTCTTGGGCATTGATGAAGAATTAAAGCTCCCCCAACACTCAACCCCATGATTATCTTCCCTAATACCACAAAAACGATTAGCACCAGCTGCCAAGGACACAAATGGAACCCAACCGGAGGAACTAATATTGAATCGTTATTACTCCAACATTTGACCTCACCAGACACTTCTAAAATCCCACAAAGACAACCTTTGCCTGAAGATAAGACTTTGAAACTATTAGTTATATTAGAAACTCCTAAACTACCAGAGTTTGGTCCCCAGCAAACAATCCCACCTTCTCTAACACCACCACAACTAAAACCTTCACCAGACACAACATGTTTCAAAACAAGAGTACTAATATACTCATCATAGAACATAGTACTTTGTACAGAACTGAAAGTGTTATTTCCACTTCTAACAATCTCCCAACAATCAACAGTACCCGAATCATGATCAGAATAATAAGAACCACTTACAGCACACACGTGATTCTTGCCAGCGGCGAAGCGTGACTAAGCAGTGGTTCTATATACAGAAAGTACGAGAGTTTTACCCGATGAGCTATTTCAGCTCCAGTAAAATGGCAGTGAAGTGTTGGCTAAAATCCCGCAAAAAAAGCCTTCACCGGCAGAGGGAGCAGCCATTGGAGAAATGTTGCTAAAATAAGCAGAGTTTGCCGATAAAGATGGTGAAGTTATTGACGAGCTATTCTTTCCCCAGCAGATAACGTCTTGTTTGCCACTGGCGTCAATGGCGCAAAAGAAACTGTTGTCACCAAAAGAGGCGGAGACGAGACCCATTGACCCCGAACCCCGATGCGTCCATGGAAGAAAGAAGTAACAGAAGAGAGAGGAGAAGTGAAGAGCAGAGGATGCGCATGGCTTTGATAATGGATTGGGGTTTGGCTGTTTGGGTTTGGTTACGGTTTTGGATTGAATAAAAAAAGTCATTGATTAATAAGAGTAGTGTTATTGTCCTGCATGACTAGAGTGTTTGTTCTTGTTCTTGTTGATGTGTTGGAGGTGACGACGGAAGAACAGGGCTGTCCCATTTTTACGGTGCTAGTTTGGAACTATAAGAATTCAAAAACTATTTCGCTGTTTACTGCGAACTAAGCATTGCCTGGATGCCTTAAGAATATGTAATTTAACTTATTTGATTATAAGAAACTTTTAAGTATTCAACGAGTTGAAGATGACAAAGTTTTTACTGAAAACTTATGTATTTGTATTTCATCTTGACGTAACATTACAAGAAACTCTGAATATAAACTAGAGAAGATTGGGGAGCAAGAAAACTAGTAAGTGTAATCTACCTACACCTGTACATGAGCTGGAACTATTTCAACCTTAGGATCAAAAACGGTTACAAGGACAGTACTGTCAATGATTGCCACAGCTGTAGCTATTGTTGCAGGCAAATACATTCATTTCATTCCACCATTTATTTGTCTTCGTCTCAGCTGATCTGTAATATATTTTCCAACCATCTTCCAAGTCATTTGCATATGCCACATCAGCGGACACTCTGTTCTCTTGTTTAAATTCATCACAACGAAATGTAGCCAGCTTCTGTTTTTCTCATTGTAACCGACAACAATGAATAACATGTACTATTCATTTGACGGATCATCCATTTTGCATTGAAGTTTAGGTTAGGTTATGTCAATCAATTGCATTTTTTATGAGCGAGTTGTTAAAGATGAATATATTATCATGATTATTATAAGTTATAAATTATGGAATAGCTGCTATTCCTTTTAAAATTAACTGTGTCAGAAAAATACAGTTCAATTTTATTTTAATAATATTCAATATTATGTTCTGCATAATAAAATTAATTAATATAAAATAATTAATTTTAATTTTTTATGACGTCTAATATTACGTTTTATATAATTTATAAAATTTTAAATAAAATAACGTAATTTTATTAAACATTAACATTTGTAAAACTATAACAGAAATTAAAAATTATATAAATTAAAATAACGAATCAGTAGTTAATTAACTAATAAGGAGCTCATGAACATGTAATCATAACCAATGCCAAAGTAACAAGTAACGAGAAAAGATGATAATCAAAACCGATAAGAAAGAAAAGAAAAGAAGCAGGTCAAGAGACAGTGTGAGGGACAGGCTACCTTATAATTAAAATACAGTGTATCTGTATCTTTATTGAGCACTGAGATACCTACCTTTATATTTGGCTTGCTATAGACATTGTCCTAATTTAAACACTTCGCGTCTATTTTGCATCAATGGACAGTATCGTGACCCAGTTGCCAATTTGCACGCATGCATGCATGGCTAATGGCAATATTATTTGGCACCATTTGTGTTATTGAAGTGCCCAGTTAGCTTGCAACCGAGATTAACTTTTTCTGAAAACTTTCTTCCCACTTTGAACTTGAAGGCAAATGGCAGATATATAATGATAAAAGTAACGAAATCATTCAATTAATACGTGTTATGTGACAAAATTATTCAAATAATTAAAAAAAGAGAGTAATTTATTAATAATAAAAAAATTAAAAATAAATATTATAAATTTATTCAATCTCGTTAATTAAGAATATAATTTATTTTTAAATTTTTATTAATTATTAATAAATAAATATTTTATTTTTTTATTAATTAGATAATTTTACCATGTAAAATATAATACGACCATCTCATTTAAATTTTTTTTTTAATTAATTCAATTGAAATAGCCGTGCAACGTCAAATATTAACAAACTCAACTTCACCTTTTAATACAGGTTTCTCGCAAGGATTTCACCATAATCTAAATTTCTTTACTCTCAACGCAAGTTACACTCCAAAAACATAATTAAAGCAATGGTACTTTTCCATTTTATATTCTTTATTGGAAAAACTGCCTCAAGTTTTAATTTTATATAATTTTGCAGAAACGTCCAAGCAACGAGCAATACATGCATTACTTATCAAATAATTAAGTTAATCTTTGGGACCCTAAAGCGATTGAGTAGCTGCAAGGCTTGAGACACACACAAACACTAACATACACCGAAAATTAGGTATGGGGAGATCCAAATCCAAAAATGTCTGCAAGTACATTACTGGCAGAACCAAACCGAGTTATACTTATAGGCTTATATCCATACCAATATTATATTCAGAATTGAGATATTAACATCCCTATCTCAAGTTTTTATGTTTTCACGAGTAAAGACATAGTTGTTTCATTTTATCAAATAGGTACCCATTTCTTTACGAATAAAATAATAATTATTTTATTTATATATAAAGAAGAGAAAGACAAAGTCCTAGTAAAATTATTGTAAGGTGAATCTCCACCTAAGAGTACTCCAAAATTCCTCAAGTGAATCTTTTTGTTTAACATCTTAAAAGTTTTTCTATTTCAAGATTATACGTTGTCAAATTATATATATATATATATTTTATAAATATAAGAATAACAAAAATGAAAAGCGGTAATGACTTTTAAATAATTTAGCCACTTAATACTAATACATTATGTGGTTGAAAATTATAGCTAGTAAATGATGGTAATAATAGAATCACCCTATTTCTTTTAAATGATTGAAATATTTTTCTAATATTGAGTTACATACCATACTACATTGTGATCGTTAAAAATTAATTTTTTTTAAAAAAAAAAGGGTTGATGATTTTAATAAAGAGTTACTAAGTTGGAGTCCTAATGAAGTATAGACAAATAAAATTACATTTGTATTTGTGAAAGAATACAAATTAGGGACCAGAATGTTATTGCTCCATTAAAAATTAAAAGAAAATTTTGGCCATATTTGGGGGGTCTAATCGTGTAATTGCTGGTGCACCCGGAGCCAAAAGAACCTAGAAATTCTCAGCCGCCGATCCCAACACGTGGTTGCTTGGTCCGATGTCTGGTCTGTTTATGTCTTTGATTCAAACTGGGTTTGGTCAATTCAACTCAACCGTGTCTGTGTTTATTTTTAATTTCCGCCAGTGTATCATTGATCTTACTGTTCTTTTCTTCGGTCTAACTTAAACCCTCTGCTTAATTTCTGTCGTATCCTAATCTTACAAAATCAGAATTTTATCTTTTTTTTTTTTTAATTTATAATAATTTTATTTTACGATAAATTTTATATAAAAATAAATTTATAATATATATTATTTTTTTATAAATAAAATTTTAATTTATATAAATATTATTATAATATTTTTAAATATTTATACTAAAATTAGGCTATTTTATTCTAAAAAAAAGAACCCTACCCACGATTGTAAGAAAATTTGAGCCAAATTCTATTGAGTGTATTAAGAACTTATATAATAATAATTAATATAGAATCTAGTTATGTCCGAATTAAGCAAATTTTTACTTGCTAATCCTAGCGGCATGTGGTTGTTAGCAGGTTCACACCAAAGTTATTGAGAATATTTTTCAAATAAAAGAAAAATAGATAATGAAAGAGCAATTTAGTCATATCGTTATAGATGTTGTGTCCTAGATTTTTCTTGTAAATACGAAGAGTAAGAACTTGAATCTTGTGCCACCAATCATAAAAGTTGAATTGTATAGTCTTTGACAGTTTTTGTTCTACGTTTGGTCACTATTGTAATGATATTAAACTTAGCCAGTTCGGTAAATAAAAATTCATCAGGATCCTGGTAAAAAGGAAATAAAATTAACAGCATGATAGCAAGATGGAGTTGTATGATGGATAATAAAGAGCCCAATTGCTTGAATGAAAGTGAAAATGACTCTGCATGTGGATTGTCCTGAGGATGGAGGCAAATAGCTATGCTTGGAAATTGATATAGATTTGGAGTATGTAGCATAATCTTCAGAGTTTGTCTGCTTGTTGGATATGTGTTTTGAACTTTGAACTGTACTACTTGGTTCATTATTTTTGCACGCAACAAGCAGGCTTTCATGGGTCAAACTTAAAACTAGCTAAGCTTGCTGGCTAACCTACCTACCCTACCTCACCTATAGGTGTTGGCCTGTTAATCCAAACTTCTGAAATCAGGTTGATGCATTACCTTCCTCTAGAATGAAATTAAATAATGCAGTGTTATTGATTGTGTTTGTAATTGTAGCCTGTAGGAGCCATTGCATTTATCAACACAAGGGATGTTTATAGAAGGCTGCAAGAGCGATGCTGGGCTGAGGTCTCTTAGGGCCCAAACTTCATGTACTCAAGTTCTTTGTAAGAGTGAGCTTAAAGGCACCCTTTCTGTTCCTCAATGCACCTATTCTTATGCACGTTACGGCTAGCACATTTGTTCTTGAAAAGTGGTGTAATAAGGTACTAGTGAGGTTTTAGCATCACTCTATTTGGATAGACATGTGCATTGTACATTTGGGTCCATAATTATAAAAGGGCGTTGTATGCTGGTGGTTTTCATGGATTAGGATAGCTTCTGCTTCTGCATCTTGCAGAGAATTGGGTCAAAGCAACGAGGTGAAGATTCTGATTGTAGAGGGAACAGTTCACAAACCATGGTTCAGCTGGTGCTTGCAGGTTGCAGCCACTATCACTTTGACAAGAAGAGAAATTCTCCATTCTATTGTATTCCTTACACTGGTATAGCTTTAGAAGTGTTTACACACACACACACCCACACACACACAAGTTAACAAATCAACAAGGAGAAATCTTACACATAAAAGACCAGTCAGTCCGATCTGATTTATGTTAACAAATCAACAAGGAAAAATCCGATCTGATTTAGAAATCAGCTTACTGTGTACCCTCTTGTTCTGTTATTTTCTCTTTTAAGTACAGCCCTACGTTATTTAAATTTCACCATTTACTTTATAAATGCAAAATGTTCCTTGTGCTACAGAACTAACATTTGGCTCAATATCTGACTCGCCGAGAGAGGCAAAGATCACCATGTTCGCTATACAATCACAAACGCCAGTCCTTGTGCCACAGAACTAACCTTTAGCACGTTATCTTACTCGTCCGAGGGGAGAGAGAGAGAGAGAGAGAGAGAGAGAGAGAAGATCAACGTGCTGCTAATTGCAATGAATGCACAAACGCATAAATGCAAACCGTTCATAACTAAAATTTGACAGATTGTCTTAATCAAATAATTTGGTTGAATAAGTTAAGGGATTATTTATTCTAACAATGTGCACAATTTGGAGTACAATGAACACATTTTTAAGTTTGACATAGTACCACTCAAAATATACCAGAACAATGAAAGCACCAATGCAAGGATCCTAATTACAGCACACAGGAAGTCTAAGATCCACAATAAACCAGGAAAACAACAGAACTTTAGATGTCTGCTAGACCGACTCAACAATCAAGGAGCTTAATTCTTCACAGTTGTCACATGCTTCAGAAGCATTTGGACAACATCATGTGATATTTTCTCAGCCTCAGTTTTCAAATGACGAATTTTTTCCTCTGTTTCTCGTTCGAGCCGCTTCACATTAGCACCAGAATCTCCACTACTCTGTTCATGAACACAAAATAATATATAAATAAACAGTCAAACACATTTACAACTAGTATAAAACAGCGATACGGCTGAAGATTGGCTGTTAATCAGGACAATTTCTTGCTGAAAACACTCAATGCATCACATAACTTAATTTGACAATAACAAGCCATAAGAGTAGAAGATTCATCAGGATGAACTTCACATGAATAGAATTCAGCAGCATACAACTTACCTCAGCTAGTTTCCTCTGGAATTCACGCTCCACCTGAGCACGATATTCAGCGACCTCCTTTTCAGCCTCTTCTTTGGCTTGCTTCAATCGAGCTAGTTTTGCTATCAAATAATAAAATCAAGCATTATTAACCAAAGTGATGGGCAAGAAGCTTCAGCACAAAATTTTTGTTTAAGTCAAAACTTCATAAGGCATTGTTGTCTAAGACAAAGGACTTTAAGCATAAACATGCACATCATCTCAAATGTTTTACAAACCATGCAGTCACCCTTCCATGTGAAAAGAAAAGATTAAACCATAAACAATGCAGCTAACAGTTCAATACAAGCTATGCAACTACATTTTCTGTTGTGCAAAGAACTATAAATTACATCAATTGTGGGCATAGTTGGCATAAATAGACAAAGATTCATCAAAATTCAGAAGGCTTTGACAATACAAAGAACTACGAATTACATCAATTATGGGCATAGTTGGCATAAATGGACAAACATTCATCAAAATTCAGAAGGCTTTGACTAGACAAAGAACTATAAATTACATCAATCGTGGGCATAGTTGGCATAAATAGACAAAGATTCATCAAAATTCAGAAGGCTTTGACTATAAAAAGAACTATGGATTACATCAATTGTTGGCATAGTTGGCATAAATAGACAAACATTCATCAAAATTCAGAAGGCTTTGACTAGACAAAGAACTATAAATTACATCAATCGCGGGCATAGTTGGCATAAATAGACAAAGATTCATCACAATTCAGAAGGCTTTGACAATTCAACATGGATTGTATGATACCATTTCTGGCAGCATTGACAATGTGTTGAGCTTCTTGTTCTGCAGCCAGCAATTGCTGAATGCCACCTTGACCTCTATTTGCTGCCATGCTTTCCTGATGCTATAAACAATATTAAAAAGACAACAAACTTTATCAGATAGTCTGAAAGAACAACTTTAATGATGGACATTCCATACAAACAACATAAATAGTAATAAATACAAAGTTTAATCTGTTGGCATTGTACATAAATCATTCGACAGGTCAATGGGCATACCTAAGCCACTTCACACTACATCTTCGCTCAAAAGAATCAAATTTATAGTTATACCACATGTAAATTGACAAGCTTTCACACTACATCTTCACTCAAAAGAATCTAATTTATAGTTAAACCACATGTAAAATGACAAGCTTCCAAGCAATAAAGATTTGTACCATAATTTTTTTACTTTGTTGTTTTGGGTACAGTAGTTGTATTATTATCATATTACATTTTACAAAATTCCTACAAAGTAAATTTAGAGTGCTTCAACTTAATTTTGAAAACACAATGCTTGATTTCATCTGAATGACACCTCAATTCCAAACATATTCATAGTATTTGTTTTGCAACAGATTGAGATGTAATACTTCCCATCATTTAAGCAATAACAAAACATCTTTAGAGATCCAAAAAGACGTTTTAATCGCATCCATTAACAAATTGGAGAATTGATTGTTCAAAAAATAATGTAATCCTTTAAATCACTTAAAAGCAATCTATAGCAGAAATTTGACCAGAAGAGCGAGCAATTGGGCTCATATTGTTTTAAAATTCAAAAAGAAAAAGATGTAATTTAGAGATCCAAACTAGACGCTAATAGATGTGATTGAAAGAACAAATAAAATTGTGAAATCATCGGAAACAAAAGGAGGATGGCATGATTATTTTGCAAGAAGATCCAATCAACAAGAAAGCGTAGTTAAAAAAATTGTATTGAAGATCGAAACACAAAAGTATGGCAAAGAAAATTCGTGGGATGGCATGCTTACCTGTTGAGCCTTGCTTTCTGCGAAGATTCAATGAAAATCGGGTGTGCACGCGAACGCAGAACTGAGACCTTTGCTTGACCAATACCACACGGTAAGATGACCCGGGCCGACCCGAGTATGCAATCAAGTTCAATCAAATCAATGGGCGTAAACGGCGTCGTTTCCACTCTCTCTCTCTCTTATTTTAAAATTTTTAATTATTACAAAATACCTTCTGAACTCTGTAACAAGATTCAAAACTTAAAATTTATAAATTACTTTGAAAAACTTATGAATTATACCAACGGACTTAACACAATTTTTAATTTTTTTATAAGAGAAATACTTTGCAGTATTAATATTGATCAACCAATGGTTTGTACCCTCTGTTAATGATTGGACAATTTCATGTGACAAGAGTTGTGTGTCAACATGTAGATCCATGATGAGCTGAAGAAATATAAGTTTTTTTTTTTAAATAATTAACTTTATTTAATTACTTATTTATTATGAAGCAACAAGGAACTGTAATCTTCCTTCAATCATTTTATATGCAGATTTATAGTGGAGTGGATATGAGTGGTGTTGAGTAATTTATAACCCAATTCAATTCAGCCTATTTATATCTTTAACCCGACCCAATTCAATACAAATTGGGTTGGATTTGATCCAAAAAAATCATAGTCAAATCCAAAAGAAACATATACAATCCAATAATTTGGATTTTCAAATTTGTTAGTCGCTGAACAAATAAATAATAAATAAACAAGTATAATTTTAAATTTATAACTAGATAAATTCCAAAAGAGAGATGAATATAATTTTTAATTCTAATATGCAATCTAAAATATATATATATAAAAAAAAATTATGGAGAGCCACTTGTTGGTAATTATTGAAATTTGTCTAGGTTAATATTGGAGTCAACTCGTACAATGTACTTTCTTGAAAAGTTATTTTTACTCTTTTAGAATGTATATGCTATTACCGTGAAGAGTTGATTGCAGTATAAACCAAGCTACAAATGACGAATTTTTGTTATAAAGCTACACTCCAAATACAACAAATTTAGAACATGAATGAAAGAAATAAAATACAGAAAGAACTAACGATTTGATTGTGCTAGAGAGAAGAAAGAATTATTGCGTATTAATCAAAGCCTATGCAAGCCTTCTTTTATAGGTAACAGAGTTAACTACTAAGAATATGAGTAAATTTAAGCAAAAACACTTGGTCGTGCTCTCTATTTTATGACTTTTATAGATGATCACTTAAAGAAGTTGTGATTTTATGCATTGTAGACAAAAGACCAAGTGTTAGATGTGTTTAAACAATTTCAAGCTTCAGTTGAGAGACAAACTAGGAAGAAGTTGAAATGCATTAAAATTGACAATAGAAATAAGTATTCTAGACCTTTTAATGAGTACTTTAAATAACAAGGAATTCGCCATCAAAATGCACCTCTTAAGGTACCTCAATTAAATGGGATAACTAAAAGGATGAATAAAATATTAGTTAAAAAATTGAGATGCCTTTTTTCACTTGCATATTTACCAAGATCATTGGAGGGTGAAGCTTTGAGTATCGTGGCACATGCATTAAATGTCACATAGTGTGTTCCTTTAAATTTAATGTTTTTGATAAAGTGTGGTCAGCAAGGAATGTTTCCTATGACTGTTTGCCTATCTTCAGATACAAAGTTTTTATGCACATTTTGAAAGATAAGAGGTCTAAGTTTGATGTTAAAATAAGATAGTGCGTATTTCTCAACTATGGTCAAGATGAGTTTAGCTACAGATTTTATAATTTAGTGCAGAAAAAACTTACAAGAAGTCGAGATGTTGTATTTATAGAATATTAAATCATATAGGAAATTAAGAAGACAAGTGAAACAATGCTTCAATATAGCGATGAATTGATAGACTTAGAGATAATTCTCTTAACACGTGTTGATACATGTTAAAGATGAAGTTCAAGATGATCAACTTGGTATAAGAGATGTTGATACTCATACGTAAAATGAGATTGATGAAGATGCTTATGAGCAATCAATTATCTGTACTAGATGTTTCACTCAGAAGACTTATTAGAGATTAGATAGTTTTCTATATGGTATTCTATTAATAAGTCTGTGTTATTGACAAGGGAGAGCCTAAATGTTACACGAAAGTAATTGAAGATGAAGACAAGACAAAAAAGGTTTATGCCATATAAGATAATATGAAGTCTTTGCATAGTAATCATACATTTGATTTGGTAAAATTACTTATTGGCAAAAAGATTTTTAAGAATAAATGCGTATATAAGAAAAACATGAAAAGCACACTTTATTACCATGGTGCGAAATTAGATTGGTCACCAAGGGATTTAGTTAAAGGAAAGATATTGATTTTAATAAAATTTTTTCTTCAATAGTTAACATTGTTGGTACATACTTTAAATTTAATAATATTTTGAATATTTAGTACATTTGTATCATGATAGTTTTATATATATATATATATATTGTTTAATTATTTCATTATTATTTATATGTGTATTTAATAAATTGAATAATACTCTTAAAATAATAAGTTCAATTAATTAGGCACTATTCTTATATGTCTCTAGTCAAATATTATCATAAATAGAATAACAATAATGTATAAAGACTAGTATGTGTAGTGAATAATAATAATTTGTGTGCATTATAATATGAGATATCAAGTTAACGTATAGATATAAGTTAGTGAACTAATGTATTGGATCGATCCATCATGAGAATGTTATGTAAATCATTATATGAGTGTCATAAATGATTCTTATAATGACAATAATGTATGTGATCTTTGAACTTGAAATTACTATAGTTCCTAATATAGAGAATGATATATTTTGATATTTTCAAATGTTATCCATAAAAAAATAGATTTTAAAAAAAATAATCAAATATGTCATAATTTGTGTAAAAGAATATGTGTAATTAAAATAAAATTTGTCCCTTTTATATAATAGAAGTGATATCTTAAACTTTTTGATTAAGTAAGATTTTGAAAAATATATGGTCATATTCAAATAAGTCAATATATGATATTGACTTTATTTGATAGAATAAATCTACTCAAAATATCAAAAAAAATATAATTGAATAATACAAGAATGACACATTTCATGTCCCGTGTTCAATTAAAATATTAGGGATAAAAGATTAAATTATACAATAACATTGGTTACGAACAAGGTAATGTCCAACCACTGATATTCTCGTCACTTGAATAGTCATGATGTATTACTAGACACTGCTTATTACTTATAATATTAAAATAAAATTTTGGTATTAGTGCCAATGTTATGAGAATGTACTGGGTCGCATATTAAAATCGGGAATAATATATATATATATATATATAAAATTTTAAATGGGTTTAGAATTTTTTGAACTATTTAGGTATTAATTTTGACTAAATTCATTATATAAAGATTATACTAAATTTATTAGTATCTAATTTACTAATTAAATTAAAATATGTGATATTTATGTTTTTTTAAAGAGGTGTGCATAAGATTTGTTTTGTATCTTTACTCTTGAAAAGAGAAAAACGCACAAAATATTGCAGACTCAAATAATAAAAGTTAGCATTTTAATTCGATTTTCGTTTGCGTGAATACCATAGAAACAGACAAATTTGATTTATGTTCGTGATTTGATAAAAGTCATCTAATTAGAAGTATGTACGTATTTATGATATTGAAATATATACATATGATAATATTAGAGTTTACTGCATAAATTTTGAAAAGCAAACGATTTTTGTGTAATTTCACTACATGTTTATGTATTAGTTTGGTTACAAAGATGTCATTCATTTGTAATTTTGGATTTAGCGGTTAGTCTTGATTTAAAGATTGAGCAAATAGATATGAAGATTGTTTTTTTCCATGGTGATTTAGACATATAAATTTATATAGAATAACCAAAAGATTTAAATGTGGACAAAAAAATAGACTTTGCGTGGAAATTGAATATAAGCTTTTATGGTTGAAACAAGTGCAAAAACAGTAGTATAAGATGTTTGAATCAATTATGAGGGAGCAAGGTTGCCAATAAACAACTTCTAACTATTATATTTTTTTTACAAAAATTCTCTAATAATGATTTTGTTATATTGTTGTTTTTGTTGATGACATATTGGTTGTTGGAAAAAATGATTTAAAATTTAAAAGGTTTAAAAAATAATTACGTAAATCCTTTGCCAGAAAGGATTTAGAGCCAATAAAATAAATTTTTATCATTTGAATTTATTAAGATATAGCTGGTAAGAAGTTCTGTATATTATAAAAGCAATACATTGAAAATGTATTTAAAATGTTTCACATGAACAAAGCTAAATTAGTTTGTTTTCTTCTTGCTATATACTTCAAGTTAAATACCAAGTAGAGTCTTACAATAAACAGAGAGAAAGGAAGATATGAAGAAGAACTCAAAGTTATAGTTAGTAAACTTGAGGCTAATGATCATAACTCTCAAATCACTCTTTTAGCTCCCATGCCATCATATTTTGCATCTCAAACAATGATAGATGCCTCTGTTGAACCTGAAGCGATAAACAATTTAGAACTCAAAGCAGTTACTTTTGCATTGTGTTGAATAATGGAAGCTAATACAAATAGAATGGTTAGTCTTTTTCTCTATTTCTTGTAAGACTTTGCTTCCTTCTTAGCTTAAAGAGTATAGTAAGAGGAGAGCTAACCGTTTAAGCTTTGTTCATATAAAACCTTTTGAGTACTTTTTCAATGTATTGCATTTGTTAGATACACAACTTTTTAACTAATCTATCTCAATAAATTTGAATGCCAATAATTTGTTTTGCTAATTTAAATCCTTCTTGGCAAATGATTTACACAACTGCTTTTTTAACCCGTCAAATCTTAAAACATTTCTATCAATGATCAATATGTCATCAAGATAAAGTAACAACATAATAAAATCGTCATTAGAAAATTTCTACACAAAAGCATAATGGTCAAAATTTATTTTCTGTTAACCTTACTCTTTCATAATTGATTCAAACTTCTCGTACCACAGTCTTTGCACTTTTTCTAAATTATAAAGACTTTTTTTTAATGGATACACAATGTCCTCTTTTTCCTTTACTTTGAACCCTTTAGCAGCTCTATATAAATTTCTTTGTTTAAATCACTAAGAAAAAAAAATAGTCTTCACATCTTTATGTTTAATCTCTAAATTAAAACTAACTTCCAAACTTAAAATCACATAAATGGATAACATCTTAACCTCTAAAGGAAACAATTTCATCAAAATCAATACCTTTCTTCTAATTAAATCCTTTGAATACCAATCTAGATATATACCATGGTAATAAAGTGTGTTCTTCATGTTTTATTCCATGTACATACTTGCTTTCTAAAGTTTTTTTACCCATCAATAATTTTATCAACTTAAATGTATGGTTATCATGCAAAGACTTCATCTCATTTACATGGCGTCAACTTACTCCTTTTTATTTTCATCTTCTATAGATTTTATATAACATTTTAGCTTTTTTTCGTTAATTAATAGCACATATTCACTTGTAAAATATCATGTAGAAAGTTATTTATCTCTAATAGACCTTATGAACAAAACCTTTAATACAAGTGACTGCTCATGGGCATCAACATCTGTCTCAATCTGTGTATGAGTATCAACATTTCTTGTACCAAGTTAGTTATCTTGAATTTCATCTCTAACTTATATTGGCACATGTATTGAAGGAACTATCTCTAAGTCTATTAAATCATTATTGTATTGAGGATTTGTTTCACTTGTCTTCCTTCTATCTTATATGGTTTGAACTTCTATAAACACTACATCTTGACTTTTTATAAGCTTATTCTATTTTGGATCATAAAACTTGTAGCTAAACTCATTAACTATAACCAAGAAATACACACTATCTTGTCTTAACATCAAGCTTGGACCTCTCATATTTGGAAATGTGTATAAAAGTTTTGCATCCAAAGATACACAAATGATCATAAGAAATATTCTTTGTAAACAAAAGTCTGTATGAAACATCAAAGTTTTAAAGAACACACAATATGAGATTCAATACATGCATGATAATACTTAAACCCTCACACTAAAATGATCTTGGTAAATGTACATGTCACTCACTCTTTTAACTAATGTTTTATTTATCCTCTTAGCTATTCTATTTAATTAAGGTGTCTTTTAATGGTGAATTTCCTATTGTTATTAGATATATTTTAATTTATTCGCGGATTGGCTCTCAATTGAAGTTTGGAATTGATTGAATACATCTAACACTTGGTCTTTTGTCTTCAAGGTGTAAACTTATAGTTTCCTTGAATGATCATTTATGAAAGTAACAAAATGGAGAGTACTACCAAATGTTTTTGTTTTCATAGGCCTACAAACATCAGAATGTATTAGATTAAGTGTATTTGGTTTCTTTGAAGGAGAGGATGTCCTAAGATAACTCTAGTTTACTTTCTTGCCAATCAATGAATACACTTTTTTAAAGATAAATTTTTCATTCTAAAAATAAGTTTCTTTTTGGTCAAAACCATCAAACCTTTCTCACTTATGTGACTAAGCCTTTTATGTTATAGCTCAATGATGCCTTTATTCTCTATTATATTTAAAATAGAGTATGAAACCTTTGCCTGCATAAAGTACAATGAAAAGCATTTCTTTTCCCAAGCCACAATCATAAAATCTTAGTAAGCTTCTAATGACCATTATGAAAGGTGTTGTAAACCCTTCATCTTTAAAATTTCTTAGAAATTAAACTCAAACGAATATAAAGAATATTCTTGATATTTTTTAGAATCAATATAATGCCATTATTAGTCTTCAAGCATACATCTCATATGCCAATAACTTTAGTTAAGCTATCATTTTCATCTTAACATCTTCAAAGTCAGCAAATGTATAAGATGTGAAAAAGTTACTTCATGGTGTAGCAAGAATGGAGCACCACTATCAATCACCCAACTAGTTTCATGGCATGCAAAATTGATAACACCATCATCATACATAATAAAGAAGTCATTTGTGATGATAGCAACTCTGCTATTATCATCACTATTGTCATTCATTTTTTCCTTTCTCTTATCCTTTTTATTGTCTCTTTTAACCTATTGACAATACTTCTTTATATACCTCTTTAGACCATAATAATAATACTCAACATTAGCAAACTTATTGCTTTTACTTTTGCTTTTATCTCTATTTTTCGAACTTTTACTCTTACTTCTCCCCTATTTTTTACGGCTACGATATGTGATTTTGAAGAACCCAATGACTTTCTTTTGTTTTCTTTATCATAAACTATATTCTTAGCCAATTCTATAGTAATAATAGCATCTGGGGCTAAGTTAGATAACAACATTCTAAACTTCTCCCACGAGTCCGGTAATGTACTTAAAAGCCATAATCCATGCACCTCATCGTTAAATTTGATATTTATTATAGTAAACAAATTGATAATTCCTTAATATTTATTCAAGTGATTTCATATAAGAGCATCGTTCTGATACTTTATCACTTACTTTATTAATACTTTAAATGTATCGTTTACTTTATTAAAAATAATTTGTTATTGCCTGTCTTCCAAGCATATAACTCTTCAAGCTTATTCCTTAAAAAATGTGCATAGTTTTCTCCAATTATATAATTCCAAATCTTATCATCTACCCATTATTTGATATACTCATATACTTGACAATGCATTACTTGTCATTCTTCTTCAGTTTTATCTTTGGGTTTTTTAATTGTAAACACTACTAAATAATAATTTTTGATATATAAAAGTATTCCATTTTTCCTTTCCATACATGATAATTTGACCCATTAAGACTAAACATTCTATTTGCATTAGCTTCCATTATTCACCACAAGACATAAGGTTAATATAACCTAAGCTCTGATACCATTTTGTTGAAAAAAATTACCTGTTTTTCTCTTATATGAATCTAATAAAAAAACAATCAAATAAAGCACTTATATACCGAGCAATAATCTCCACAACACAATCATAATAAAAAATAATTTTTAATATGGAAAAACCTTTCCAGTGCAAGCAGTTAAAAACTATAGGATCATAATCCACTAAAAATCTCTATTATAATTATATGATAGATTACACAATCTCTCCCTAGTTAAAACTAAAGATATATGACCACAATAATATTAAGATTAACTAATCTTGGTTAAGCAACAATTTTTACAAAATAAAAAATAAAAAAATTGAAAAAATCTCACCAAAATAATGTTTAGAACAATAAAATTATAACTGTCAACAAAGAGCTTGAAATTCAATCTCCATCATTCTGAATGTAGCTTAATGTATCCTAAAAAAGTTCATAAAATTTCAAAATGATCCGATGGTAAACAAAGTTGAACGAGCTTTGAATTGAAGTTGTTTGGATTTTATTTCTTCTTCCTTATCTCTCTTTATTTTCTATCTCAAATTTCTCTTCCTTTTCTCTTCTTACCTTTAAACCAAAACAAAGAAAAGATAATTTTTTTTTTCTAATTAAGCTTAAGTGATTGGGCCTCCTCCAAATAAGAGAAAACCTAACTCAATAACTTTTTGGTTGATAATTGGAAAAATAACAAAATATTTATTGCATTAAATGAGCTAATTATGTTCTTGCAAATTTCTTTCTTAAAATTTTAATGCTTTGATTAGTGAAAGCAAATAACATTTAACACAAAACCATTGCCAAAAAAATCTTGGAGAAAGACAAATCTCCATTTTATAATGAAGGAGGTTTGCATATTATAGGTGAGAAAAATTTAGTGTTCTTCTGAGCCTTCGTATGATTATGACATATAAAAGTCTTTTCATATGATTATGACATATAAAAATCTTTAAATTGAGAAGATTATATTAATTTAAGTTTAAATATTGATTAAACTTGAGAAATAAGTATTTATACTTTATGATAAGTGTATTTTTAAATACCACTCTTAAGATTGGTAAAATTATATATAAATACAAGTTTTTATAAAACTAACAAAAAATACTATTTAATAACAATGTCATTATATTTGACTGTTAGTTGATTAATTAAAATAATAAAATAATTAAAATAATTTTATATGTATAAGTTTATATATTAGTATTATTTTTTTCATAACTCCCTTGTGGTTTAGAAAACTAATAAAAAGTACCTTTAAAAATTATTTATCAAATTTTAATTTTTAACTTAATAATTATACATAAATTAAGTGTTAATTTAAATAAGATAATGTTGCAAATTACTTATTTGTGTAGAATTGTAAATTATTTAGTTTGACAACATATATAAAATTACATGATATGAATATATATAAACAAGTATTATAAATTATTTATTTGTATATATTGTTTTAATTGTTACAAAATAGTTTCATGATCATTGAGCTATTTCTATTATCAAATTAAATATGAAAATATTTTACAATAATTAAAATAATTATATATAAATAAATAATTTATAATACGTGTTTGTAGATATTTATATTATATAATTTTATATATTTTTATCAAATTAAATAATTTATAGTTCTATACAAGCAAGTAATTTATGATACTATCTTGTTAAAATTAACACTTAATTTATGCATATTTATTAAATCAAATTAAATTAGATTTCAAAAAATTTAAAAATAATTTTTAGGAGTGTTTTTTATTAGTTTTTTAAATTTCAAAAGAGGTATGTAAAAAATATTATTAATAAAAATTATATATATAAAGATATTTTAGTTATTTTATTATTTTAGTTAGTTAATTAATGATCAAATATAATAGTATTACTATTAAAATGTATTTTCTGTTAGTTTCATAAAATTTTATATTTTATATATGATTTTGTCAAAATTATGGGAAAGGTATTTGAAAATAACTCCTTTGTCATATGATTCATATTGTGATGTAAAGTTTTGCCAAAATTCATTTAGTCATTTTTGTTTGGGGAAAGCTTTGAATTAATCATTAGAAGTAAAAAGCTAAGCATATCCAACTAACAATTGGAACTCAGTTGTCCAAGGTTTATCAGATCAGAGAACCTCTAAAAATATATGGTTAACTATATCAAGGTTTAATTCAAGCTTAATATATTGATAATTTAAGATGAGATGAGATCGAAAGTCTCTTACTTTTATATAATTTTTTATACTAATTTTTTAATTATTAAATTATGAAAAATTTTAAGAAAACAATCTCATTTGTTAGTATGACTAATATGATAAAATCATTTAATTAATAAAATGAGAGAAATTCATTTGTTGGTGACAAATGAAAAAAATAAAAAAAAATCATCATTTAATTACTATATTGAAAAAAATTTGAGACTTTACTTTATTTTTTCTTATTCACAAATAATAAATGAATTTATTTTATTTTACTAATTGAATAATTTTATTATATAATTAAGTTGACGCATATAATTAATACATCATAATTAATGTATATGTGAAATGTAATATCAACTATTCAATTAGAATTAATCCAATAATATATAAATAATATAAAAAATTATATAAAAATATAAAGACTCTTGATCCTAAACTTTTTAGATTATCAATATTATTGAATGAAAATTTTTTTTTCTTTAATAAAAGTTAAGTTCTTGTGGCAACACTTACTTAATATTATCTGTTAATGTGTGTCTTAAATTCAATAGTATTTTAAAATTTTAATACATTTGTATTATGATATTTTGATTTATATATATATATACATATATTATTTAATTACTGCATTATTATATATTTGTATATTTAATAAATGTAATAATATTCTTACAATAATAGATTAAATTAGTTGGACACTATTCTTAAATATTTATAGTCAAGTATTATTGTGAATATAGTAACAACAATGCATTGACACTAGTATTTCTAGTGACTGATAACAATATATGTGTGTTTATGATATAAGATATTAAATTAACACATAAATACAAATCAGTACACTAATATACTAGATCGACTCATCATGAGAACACTACATAAATCATTATATGAGTGTCATAAGTGATTTTTATAGTGACAATAGTGTATATAATCCTTGAACTTGAAATCACCATGGTTTCTAACACAGAAAATAATATATTTTGATATTTTCAAATATCATCTGTAACAAGATAGACTATAAATAAAATAATCAAATATATCATAACTTATATAGAATGATGTGTGTGAATAAAACAGAATTTGTCTTTTCTATATAATGGAAGTGATATCTTAGACTCTTTAATTGAGTGAACTTTAAAAAAAATAGACGATCATACTTAAATAAATTAATATATGATATTAATTTTATTTGATAGAATAAGTTTACTCAAGATATAGAAAAAATATATAATTGAATCAAACAAAAATGAGACATTTTATATCACTTGTTCAATTAAGATATTTAAAATAAATAGATTGAATTATACGGTAATATTGGTCATAGATAAGGTAATATCAAATCATTGACATTCTTGTCACTTGAGTAGTCATGATGTATTGCTAGACACCGTTTATTACTTGTAATATTAAAATTAAATTTTAGTATTACTGCTAATGTTATAAAAATCTATTAGGTTACACATTAAAATAAAAAATAATATATGTAAAATATCCTAAATGGATTTAGACTTTCTTAAACTATTTGAATATTAATTTTGACTAAATCAATTATGTAAAGATTGGAATAAATTTATTAATACCTAATTTACTAAATAAATTAAATTTTATAAAAAAAATCCAATGAAATAATTTAGTTAAAATTAAAAAACTAAAATAGTATTATAAATATGTAATATTTGTATTTTTTAAGGTGTATTTAAAATTTATTTTTGTATCTTTACTCTTAAAAAGAGAAGAATGTACAAAATATCTCATACTAAAATCATAAGAGTTAGCACTTATATTAGATTTTTAATCGCGTGAATATCATAAAAATGTAATATATATTCGTAGTTTGATAAAAAAATATTTAATTAGAGGTATATATATGTATTTATGATATTAAAATATATATTTATTAAGATTTATTACACAAATTTAAAAAAATAGGCTAATTTTTTTTTTGTCTAATTTTGCTATATATTTATGTTTTGGTTTGTTTACGTCGTCAACGTTTCCAAGTCCAACTTATACAAGGAATGGACGGAGAGAAGAACATGTCACAAAAGCACGCACTATTATTATTATTATTATTATTTTAATAAAAATCACCAAACAGAAAAGGGCAAGGTGAGCAGAGCAGATGACAACTTTTGGGCACAATTAAAACTAGTGCCTGCAAGTAAATAAGGACAACAGCAGAAAGTGACATGGATCTTTACCACCGCTTAATAATATAATTTACAAATTCCTTGGTACAGTTAAGAACATTGCAGAGCCTTTAATGAGCCTTTAATCCTCCATTATTTTGGAAATTAATTATATGTTGGAGGAGCTTCTGAAGGATCCAAGGGCTTTAACAGCAGATGCTCTGAGAATGTATTGGTGGTAAAATGCAGCAATGGCAGCACCGATGAAAGGTCCAACCCAAAAAATCCACTGCAACAAAAACAGTAAAGAAAATTGTATAAGCATAAATCATTACAGGAAACAATAACAGAGAGAAAATTAGAATCTAAGTTTAGAAGTGAAGTTGGTGCATACTTGATCATCCCATGCCTTGTCCTGGTTGTAAATCACTGCAGCTCCAAAACTTCTGGCTGGGTTAATACCAGTTCCGGTGACTGGAATTGTAGCCAGGTGAACCATGAACACAGCAAATCCAATTGGGAGTGGTGCCAAAACCTTTTAATTCAAACATGAACATTGACAAATCAAATTTTGGTATACTTCAAATACCTTTTATGAGAAAAGTAAAAAATTGAATCAAGTAAAGGGAAAGATATGGTAACATACAGGCACATGGGAGTCCCTGGCATTTCTCTTGGGATCAGTTGCAGAGAAAACAGTGTAGACGAGAACAAATGTTCCGATGATTTCAGCCCCCAATCCGGTGCCAGTGCTGTAGCCATCAGCGAGCTCGTTGGCTCCTCCGCCATATCTGGTGTAGTAAGATTTTTGGAACGCCTTGACGAGCCCGCAACCGCATATGGCTCCCAAGCACTGAGCCGCCATGTACAATATGGCTCGCACCAGAGACACCTTCCTCGCCAAAAACAACCCAAATGTAACCGCCGGATTAATGTGCCCACCTGCACAGTGTTTTTTTTTTTTAAAACACCATTGAGAAATGAATAACATGAATACCAAGAAAGAAGCATGTCGTATATCAATTCAGACATATTATAGTCTGTGGTTTGGGACTTACCAGAGATACCAGCAGTGCAGTATACAAGAACAAAGATCATGCCACCAAAGGCCCAAGCAATACCAAGAATGCCAACACCACCACATCCATCCCCACCGTTGTTGGCGTCAGTTTGGCTCTTGTAACCGATTACCGTCAACACAGTGATGTACAAAAACAAGAGTGTGGCTATAAACTCAGCAATGATAGCCCTATAAAACGACCACTGAGTGAGCTCTTCGGCATCGATCAACGGGGCCGGAGGAGGATCGTGGTAATCCTTAGGTGGAAACTCACCGTGCCTACCAACTTCAATGTCCTTGGCCATGGCTAGAGCTTGGTCTTGACTGAGAAATAAGAGGCTTTAGTAAGAAGAGAGAGAGCAATTTGTAGAATTTGTTGAGTGATGGAGGGAAGTGTGGAGAAACTGACGGTATTTAAGGGGAGTGTAGAGAGGATTAGCGAGTATTAATTAAGATTAGGTTGGCCGCCCCATCTGACTAGTATTTTGGCTACTTTAATTTTCTTAGCCTGCCAGCCATGATTTATGGGTGTGCGATTCTGGCTTTCTATGATTTGGCTAACAAAAGTCGACAAGAGTTCGAGTAAGTACTATACATCCACTGTTCAAATTCTAGGATGTATTTATTCTTTATGTCAGCTTACTTTGATTAACCAATTTTGTTTGTTTATTTATTTATTTATTTTTAATCCTAACATTATTTAGAATATATAGTATTATGATTGTCTTGTTAGGATGTTTATGCTCAAATGAAATAACTTTTACTTTAAAAAAGAAGAAGAAGAAAAATTTAGAAATATCGTGACTAAAAATTATAACAAAAACTTTTAATTAAAAGACGCGTATATCAAATAAATTAATTTATTTATTATTAAAGTTTAATTTTGCTATATTGACATAACTATAATCCAACATGAACATGATTAATTAATATATTTTAAAGTGTAAACATGTTGAAGAATTAAGTAAATCAATTGACATATTCGTTCATTGTAAGTTAATCTCACATAAATTGCTAGAAGAGATAGGGCTAGCCTCCAAGGCAAAAATTGGTCCATTAATAATGTAATCTATTGAATAAGCTAGATGTATTTAATATTTTTGAAAAGTATAAATTAAAAATATTTATAATTACTTATTAAAGTGAGAGTTGGATTAGTTGTTAATCTAATTAGCAAATTTCTTTATTACGAGAAAGTATCATCAAATCAAACTGCTTTTTTCAAAGCACTTTCAAAATATTCAAACCAAAAGAAGGAGCACATCCAATGTACTTAAAATATGCTGTCGTTTCCATCCCGTGACAAGGGAAGGTGATGGTATATGCTGTCGTTTGTGTCCTGCAGTGATTGCCCTTGGCAAATAAGTGGCGCAGGATGTAACACGTGAGTGGACCAACCAATCATACGAATATTGTGTGCGTCAGTGACGTGCGTGAATAAACCGACCAATTAGAAACCAATCATTCACCCCCCACCGCCCACCCAACTCAAGTCCAACCCAGAAATTCTTACCGTCCAATCGCATCAATATTATTAAAATAATAAAATTATTTAATTAATATAATTAATAAAATTTATAAATTTTTATTATATTAAATAAATAATAAAATTTTTAATTTATTATTAATAAATATATATTTTTATTTTATTAATTAAATAATTTCGAAGTAACAGGATATCCCACCAAGACTTTCTCAATCCAGCCGCACCACCGTAGTTGATTCTCTTGGCCACTCACGTCCTGCAACGTTTCCTTATCACTACAGCCCTAGCAAGAAATAGAACTTTTATTGCCACTATTCATCACTTTCCTAGGGCAATGAATAGAAAAGGCTCCTGGTTGATTTTTAGACACGTGTCATGCATGAAGATTTATCCATTGCAAATTACATAGCAAATCCGAAAGCTTGCATGTCTCCCGTGTGAAAAGATATGGAAGATCTAATTGGCAGGACTGCAAAAAGAAGCTTCCAGCTGTTTCCCAAAGACTTTTTTTAACCATAGTAAATTACAATGAGGAAGAGGTAACACTGTAAAAATAACTCAAGTAAATGTTCTGCATAACCCTAACGAAAATGTTGATAAGATTTTTTTTTAAAAAAAAAAATTATACTACAAGGGGATATAATCTCTCTCTCTCTCTCTCTCTCTCTCTCTCTCTCTCTCTATATATGAATTTTAATAAAAATATTTTCATAAAACTTTTTTAAAAAATTTAACAAAATTATATTTTAATTTAAATTTTTTTTAAACACACACAAATTTTTTTCAATAATAAAATTATTCTAATTAATTATTAGTTAATTAATTAAAATAATAAAAATAAAATAATTTTATATGTCTATATTTTGTACGTTAACAATATTTTTTTTATATACTTTCTTAAGGTTTAGAAAAATCACACTTTTTATGAAAATTAAAAGAAATTATCCTTGAAAGCTATCTTTTTTATTTTGACATTCAATTCAATTCAAATTAATAAATTTATGTAAATTAGATAATTTTGACAAAATAATTACATATACAACAATTATTCATTTTTTGGTACTGAAAAATTTATTTAATTTGATAAACATATATAAATAATTTTAATACTTGTTAAAGTTAATTTGATAAACATATAACACCCTAAGAATTTTTGACTGATAATGCTTAAATTGCTATGTAAAATTTAATTTTGATATATACTAAAATTAATTTATATATATTTATCAAATCAAATAAAATTTTTAGTACTTAAAAATCAACAATTTTCACATATTACAAATATCCTATCAAAATTAGCACTAATTTATTTATATTTATTAAATTAAATTAAATATTAAAAAAATAACTTTTAAGAATATTTTTTTGTGAATTTTCATAAAAAAGTATAAATTTATGTGTGATTTCTCTCGATCTTGGAAGAAGTGAAAAATATTGTTATTATACAAAATATAGACAAAAGAGATTATTATAATAATTTTATTGTTTTGAGAAGCCAACTAATGGTTAAATATTATAATTTTATTAGTAAAGAATGTTTTATATTAGTTTTAAAAAAAATTATATTTATGTATGGTTTTATTAAATTTTATAATAAATATATTAAGATATCCAATTTTAATAATAACTAGATGCATAAAAAATGTTGATAAATTTCAAGTAGATGTTACCATTTGATAAATATTAGTGTTTGAAAAATGTGTAAAATCTACGGAAGGATTAGTAAGAATTAACTTGATTGAGTGAGTTTTAGGTAAAATATTTTGTATTGATATAATAGTACGATAAGATTATTTAATTAAAAAAAAGATTGATTTGTAATAAATAAAAAAATAAAAAAATATCTCATCTAATTTATTTCACTCATATATTTATTTATTTATCTTATTAAAATTTTTATTTATATTTTATCTATTTATATTTTTTTATTTTTAATTAAATAATCATGTTATATCACAACATATTAATATTAATAATTTTATCTAAAAATTTATATTATAAAATTATCTTATTTAAAATTATGCCTATGCCGGTGCTTGTAAATAAATAGTGCATTGTCTTGTTCAATTGCCAGTTTGAGAAACCATTAATCGAGCATATCTTGGAAGCTGTGGTTGTTTGTTTCCCATGTTTTCCGTGTACCAAATCACTTTTAGGAATTTAATATTTTAATTAAAATATTTAATGTTAAAAGACAAATTTTAACAAGCCCTCTACATCCTATAAAATTTGGATGAGATCAAAATAAGTATAAATTGAAGAGTATGAAGTTAGCTAAATTGGTTGACCTAAAAACTAAAGTTATCAAATAAAGAGCTAATATGCATATTTAACAACTGATTCTTGAATCAGAAAGCAACGAATAAATCTAAAATAAGTAGTAATCTTTAATTAACTCTGTACACTAAAATGGATGTTGATACCAAAGTTTTGAGGAAGCAATCAAATAACGAATTTGTTGGTGGTGGGAAAGTTGTTGGTTTGTTGACTGTGTTATTATTTATAGCATGTGCAATGTTTCAAGGTGCTATTCTTATAATTTATTAGAAATGTTGGAAGGAGCGTTTGCTTATGGAAGTTGACGCCCAAATAGACAGTTCCTTGGGCTTGCTACTTTCAGAAACCAATTATTTCATTTTCCATTTTTTTCTGGACAAAGCTACCATATTGACCGTGAACTTTGTCATTTTGTTCTGTCATTTAACTCAAGGGACTTAATATTTGAACAAAAAAAATTGGATAAGATTGACAGAGGTATGAATTCCAGAGACAAAATTAAGACGGAAAGATTGAATATATAATTCGATCTCATACCATAATATTAACTGAATTACTTAGACAAATAAAAAATATGCATACTAAATAGGGTATGAAGAATTGTTGGGTACAGAGACGTCTGGCTATCCAAGAGGAAAAAGGTATTGGGTATATAGTAACCCATCCATTTGCTTTACCGAATTGAGATAGTTGAAAATAAGAACAAAGAAATCATAAACTAAACTGAAATCAAGGAAGCTGAACATTCCCTCGAACTGTTGATTAACTCCAAAATTTAAGTCCATTACAGGACCATGAACTAAAAAAGGATCCTCAACAAATAGACTGCTACGATTCCACACAATCTACCGAAAGAAAAGTAAACTACCTTGCTTCAAAATCTTCTTCACATTCCTCTGTTTCCTCTTCTTTAATTGTCCCTAACCTTGGAGTATTCGAAGTTTTGAGTGGTGAAATCACAAGGGCTGGCGCAACTTCAATCCAAGAACACAAACATCTAATACCCTTTGCCATTTCAGCTAGCTGGTGAAGTGAAAAGTCTTTCTTCCTTCAGCTTCAAGAACGAATTTCACATATAGAAAATGGGTTTTTTCTGGAATTTGCTATGTAATGATTTATGTGGGTTTTAGACTGATTTGAGAAAGAAATGAGGGGAAGTTTGGCCCTTTAACGAGGGAAACGGGCAGGTAACAGTGAACAATCACCAATCAATGGTTAAAAAAACATGTGGAGAATGTGGAAGACAAGTGTGACACTTGTGGCAAACATAGAACAGTACGCATGGCAGCCTCTAACAGTACACACGTTTTATTGGTCAGTGGGTCTGGTTGTTGTTTTTTTTTTTTTTTTCCTGATGAAAGCTGACTTTTGCTGTGCTCAATGGAGAATATGGACAATTCCTTCGGGAGTTCTGATTTTTATCAGGGAAAGAACACTTTGCACGTATCAGCTTGTTTTCCTTATTCTTGATTCTCTAGGGAAAGCACGTGGATTCCGAGCCCTCGGCTCACTAAATAAGGAATTAAGAAATAAATAAAGAGAAAATAAAGTAAGAAAGAATTAAAGGTTCAAAAGAATCAAGCTCAGGCATGACCACACTTGATTAAGGTAAAGTGACGAGATGATGCGCTACCAAGGTGCAAAGAGAGATGAGATGATTTTTCCACTAAATATGTTTTTCCAATTGGTCTAAATTTTTTTTTCTCAACTCTAAAAATTTTAATCTTATAACAAAATTTTACTAACAAAAAAATTACAATGTACATTTATTAAATTTTTATTAAAAAATATGTTCTAAATATATATATATATAAATGATAACAATAAAATAAAAATATGAAGTGAAAAATAATAAATTATTAAATTATAATGACATTATTAGCGACAAAAGGTAAGTTATGGGATAGTGTTAGTATCAAGTTAGAAGAAATAAAGAAAAAAAATGTTAAAATGTACAAGTGCATATGTATTTTAATTCTTTTTTAGTATATTTAAAAAAAAAATTAAAATATTTAATATTATCCATAAAATAGTTTAAATATAATTTAATTAGTATATGATAAATTATTAATTTAAAAATTATGTCTAGTACTAATTAAATTTGATATATATATATATATATATATATATATGGAGATAGCAACCAAGACACATGATAAGTATTTATATTTTTAACATAGTATTTATACAAGCCGACAGAAAATTGAAGTATGTCGGTCATTCATCTAAAGGGTCGGGGAGATTCATGGACTTTGATAAGAAAACTCGCTTCCATTTGCCTGCCAATAGATAAAAGAGTGGAAAATTGACATGTAAAAGGTTTACCTCTTCTCTTTGGGTTAAAACTTTTACTCTTCTATTCTTGATTTTCTATCTTTCTAAAACGTTACAACGTAGATCCGAATGAGATCGAGACATCTCAGAGATTGAAGTCAAGAATTAAGATTGAACAGGATAAAATATGAACTATTAAATTTGTTGAAAAAAAATATTATATAAATATCCAATATTATAATTGAAATTAATTCTTGATCACCAATTTGGGGGCTTGTAGTCCAATATAATATGGCAATAACAAATAGTGTATAACAAAGAATCATAACTAGATTGAAATCAAGGAAGATGAACATTTCTTTAAAATTGTTGATTAACTAAAATATTGCAGGATCATCGACAAAAAAGGATCCTTAACAAAGAGACTGATTCTATTCTACACAAATTAAAGAGAAAAAATGAACTCGCCCCAATTTAGATATCTTCTTCTTGTTCCTCTGCTTCCTCTTCTGTGATTGTCTCCAAGCTTGGAGAACTGGAAATTTTGAGAGGGGAAATCAAAAGGGCTGGCGCAACATCAATCCAGGAACACGAACATCTTGTACCTTTTGCCATTGCAGCTAGCTAGTGAAATGAAAAGCCTTTTTCCTTCAACTTCAAGACAGAAACTCGCAAATGAAAGATGGGATAGTTCTGGAATTTGCTTTGTAATGTTTTGTGGGGGTGTTGACTGAGCTGAGAAGTAAATGAAGGGGAGTTGGCCTTTATATAAGGGATCAGTCACGGAGCAAGAGGAAGTAACAGCGATAAAATCACCAATCAATGATGATAAAACATGCGGAGAATGTGGAAGATAAGTATGACACTTGTGGCAACCTCTAACAGTGCACACGTTTTAATGGTAAGGGCTTGGCTTTTGGTGCAAGCTGATTTTTGCTTTGCTTGATGGAGACTGAATAGAACTTTTGTTTTTTGTTTTTTGGTTTTATTACTAAAAAGAATGGTCCTGGGGTTGAGAATTTTCAGGAATAAGAAGCAGTTAAAAGAAAATAAATTGAAGGAATCCAAGGCATGAAGGGGTTTTGAAAATTTGGGAATACAATATACAAACATGAAAGATGAATAAACTCTGTATTTGACAGTGTTAACAAGGTAAATTTTGTGTAAGAAGATTGAAATTAGGGGTGGTCGTTATCTTTCATTATTACTTTCAAATTTTGTATACGAAATTTTAATATTAGCACGAAACCATCAATTATATTGCTGATAAGTCACCCTACTCTTTCTTCAAACGAGGGTAGAAAAAAATTCCAGTCTTGTTGATGTGTGATCGGTTTTTTTTTGTTTTAAATAATTTATATAATAAGTGTAAATTTAACTCAAAATAATCTTAAATATTTAAATTTTAAATTGTGCCGTTATAATAGTAAACTAATAAGGTTTCAATTCTCGTCTATATATAACGAGAGTAATAATTTTAAATTAATAAAATTTTAATATATATGTAACTAAAAATATATTAATATTTAAAAAATATTAATATTGAATTTTTTGTACTATATTCTAAATTTGTGATAAAATTTTAGTACGAATTCTGTTGTAAAGTATGAATATGTAATTAAAATTTTTTTTTATTGATGTTTAACAAGGAAAAAGGCTTTTAAGTATAATATATTAGTATCGTACACAAATCAATCATGAGAATATATATCAAACCCATTAAAATTTTAATTTAGGTGATATTTAATTTAAATTAAAGGAAAAAGGAGGTTAGAAGTTAAATATTATTTTAAGAATTTAAGGTACAAAAGAGTCACGTCAGGACAACACCAACATGGGATTGTTGTCTACTATAATATGGCAAATACCAAATACTATGAAATGCCCCAACATATCATAATTAAATTGTAATCAAGGAAGATGGAACATTTCCTTAAAATTGTTGATTAACTACAGAATTTAAGTCTATTACAGGACCATCAACAAAAAAAAAAGATCCTCGACAAAGAGGCTGATACAATTCTATACAATATTTTGGGGAGAAAAATGAACTCCCTCACTTTACAAATCTTCTTCATGTTCCTCTGCTTCCTCTTCTGGGATTGTCTGCAACCTTGGAGAATTGGAAGTTTTGAGAGGGGAAATCAAAAGGGTTGGCGCAACTTCAATCCAGGAGCACAAACATCTTGTACCCTTTGCCATTGCAGCCTCAGTTCAGAACTTGTTGATATTAATTAAAAGTTTCTTCTTCCTTCAACTTCAAGAAAGAGACTTTGCAAACGGAAGATGAGATATTTCATGAATATGATTGTAGTGTGTTTCTGTGAGAAGAAAATGAAGGTAAGTTGGGTTTTTATTAGGGCTCAATAATGAAGGAAAAGGAGGTAACAGTGGCACTTCGGACAAAAACAATCGATTACAAATGAAAGCCTCAAACAGTGCACACGTTTTTATTTTTAGTTGGTTGCCTTTCTTGATGGAAAAACATAATTTTGCAATTATATATAGAGGGACAATTACATGGACACGGAAATGGACTTGGCTTTTGGGACTTTTTATTGTTATTTTAACAGTGACAGATTGGTTTGGTGGTTGAGCATTTTCAGAAACAAGGAAAAGTTAAACCAACAAAAAAAAAAGGACGAAACCAAATTTCTTCGCTTCAAACAGTTTGGAGGGTTAGAATGATAGAAATGCAAACAAGAAGATGATCAAGCTCTGTCTCAGGATATAATTTTGACTCCAAATTTAAATTTATTCATGTCTTACACAAGCAAGTTTAGGAAATTTGAGAAGTGTTCGACATTATATTATTATTATGAAGAATAGGGAAATTATCTTCGTATTGCAACCAAGATCTTTGATTTCACCTTCCATTTTCCCCAGGAACAGAGCAAAATTGAAGGGAACTAACTAGATCGAAACAAAGAAAATTGTACATTGCATTGATCAGTTTTTACTACAAACTCAAAGGTCCATTACAAATTTGAAGACCTTTCAAACCATTAACTTTGGATCATTAATTCATTATTAACGAGCAGAATAATACAACCATCCAAAGAAAAACGTTACAAGTCTTCTTCATATCCCTCAGTTTCCTCTTCTGCAATTGTCTCCAGTGTCGGAAAACTTGAAGTTTTAAGACGAGAAATAAAAAGGGCTGGTGAAACTTCAATCCAAGACTTCAGATATCTGTTCTCCTTTGCCATTGCGGTAACCAAAAAATATGCTTCTGAAAAGAAAGCAAACGAGCTTCCCTCAGCTTCAAGAAAGAGAATGATACAAACGGAGGATGGAAATTTTTTGGGAGTCTGCTGAAAAAGTATTCCCAAAAAGACTGATAAGTTGAGAAGGAAATGAGAGTGCGCTGGCCCCCTTTGATAAGAACTTAACAATGGAGTAAAACAGAGGCAACAATGACCCATAAATTATTGAAAGGATTGGCCACCCACTGAACTGCAAAAAAGACACGTGGAAAATGAGATAAGATTGCACATCTGACAGGACGCAGAATGGTTGAATACACTTGGCAAACTGAAATTTTTTACACGTTTTTGGTGTTAGTGGGGTGGAAAATGAACGGTGAGGAGGGATTTTTGCAGTGCCCTATGGAGCTTGACATGGACAGGTTTTTGTATTTATTTATTTATTTAAAGTGAATGTTTGGCATTCGGTTTTGCTCAATTCCTTTAGTTGTTTATTGAAAAGGTAAACACTTGAATGCTTTTAATGTCAGTTTTTTAATACATTGAATTATAACAGAAGTTACACCTAACTTCACGCTAAATGCTCAAATCTTTTACTTTAACGGAGGATTCCCTTGGTTGCATCCTCATGAATCATGTGCAATATTGGTAGCTTTATCTGAGTAATTGTCCGAAAAAAATAATTAAATTGATAAATGCTTAGATTCAAAAATAATGTTTTTATTTTTATTAAATATTTAAAAATAATAATAAATAATTTATTGTAAATACTTATTGATCCAATTGAAATAACATAATTTAGTTGTTGTCATATTTAATTTTTTTAAAAAATATATTAAATAATTAATTTATTAAATAAATAAAGTACCCTTTTAATAAAATTAAGAAGTGGATTATTGCAAATTTATGAAGCAAGAGATACAATTCCTTCTAATTAGATCAAGTTTTCATCTCAAATGAAATAGAGAATGTAACTTATTGATAAATAGATGATCGAATGCTTCATCAAGAAAAATGTATTTAACTGTGATCTCTTCTATTTCAACCACACACACACAGATATATATATATATATATAATCAGTTATTTTCTAATAAAGATCAAATGTACATTAGCTACGATAACAAAATCATGATTTTTACACAATTTTACAATCACATCCACCATTATTTCTCTCTGCAAATCAAGAAATAACTTCATTCCAATGCGTTAGCGAATGAGAACAAGCATAAGAAGCTAGCATGGATCATCGTCTTCTTCTTCCTTGGCCTCTTCTATGATCGTCTCCAGACGAGGAGAATTCGAAGGCTTCTTTGGGTATATGATCTGAGCTGGAGCTACCTCCATCCACGACCACGACAGCAAGTTTCTAATTTCCTCCGACATCGAAGCACGAAAAAACAGCAGCTTCTCCACTGCGGAGCAACAAGGTCAAAAAAGAGAATGAAAGCTGGTGAATTTAAGGCAAGAATTTACAAGGGCAGCAAAGGATTTTCTGAATTTGTCTCTCTTCCTCCAAACGTGTTGAAAAGAAGAGAGAGATGAGATTCAAACGGGTTAACAATAATAATATCCGGAGGAATTTCTGTTGTGGAATGAAAGGAATGGGTGAGTGGGGGGATGTTATAAAGGTAAGAGAAGCAAGGAGAGAGCAAAAAATAGCAAACAATGGAAACAGAGGGTGTGCCCATCCAAAGAAAAATGGGCGGTGAAGCGTGCGTACATTTGTCCAACGTTCCAAGGACTCGCAAAAGATCCTAAAATATCAAACAGGTGGTCACGTAATAGAATTTTTGTGCAAGCGAACATTCTGGAATTATTAACAAGCCAAGGACCACAGAACATAAAGATTAGGATGTCTGTGTCTGCGTCTGTGCAACAAACGTGGAAGGAACCCAACAAATAATCATAATACGCTTAACACACTCAACGTGGATCGGCCATAAAACAACCTCTAGAAGAGGGAATGCATGCACACACTATGATTTTGGGCTACCGGGTGCCATTAAGAACACGAAGATCTAGTATCACCATCGATCAGCCCGTGAATATGACTACAAAAAAGGCATAATCGATAATTTAGGTTCTACTCAACACTTCGTACAAGGGAAAACTTTGTAGGGTGAGGTGACCACGAGCAGGAAGACAAGTGTTTGGTACGTCAGGCACAATGTATGCAGTAAAAAATGCCAAAACTCTGCAATGCATGTCATATACCCTTCCATCAGCCTCATTACAAACTTACAACAGGTAATACGAAAAGCCAAAACACCTCACAGAAAACCCAACATTCAGAAATACCACGTTCAGAGACTTTTACCGAATTAAAAAGACACTAATATCACATATGCTGTGGGTAAATCCAGTCTGTCAAGTAGAAATTGGCGGGTGGTTGGTAAACATTCACTGCAGAGTAAAAAGAGTTTATCAATCACTTTAACCATTGAACAATAAAAAATTAAGTAGAAACACAACATGTACAAACATGTTAATCATTTACCCCACTGCCCAATCTGAAATTATGGACGGAAGATGTTCTTCCCGGCTCCATCTTTCACATCACAGACAAAAGCGGAAATGGACTGTTTATTTGTGTATTGTAAATCTAAATCTACGTTTCTGTAATGAAATCATACAAGGTAAAACCCAAAGAGAGCTGAGCTGACAACCTGTATGTGTTACATAATATGCACTTAAAAGTAATACTACACATCCCAAATTTCATCTGAAATGGTAGTGTTATATTTCCTTGACTGGATAATAAATTTTAGAACCATCAAAATGACTAATTAACCCATCTCACTACCCAGTTACTAAAAGTTGCATAATTAGGTGGGTTGAAACTTGGAATCAAATGTGCGGTAAGGGTAGTATTACTCATGCATTAACCAAATAAGTAAATTATGAAAAGTATAGTATTACTCATGCATTAACCAAATAAGTAAATTATGAAAAGTAACCCGTGACTAGAAAAAGCATACCAGAAAGCCATTCAGAATCATATATTTGTACTATACCACCCACCATATATACCAAAGCAAACGGGTGGTTGCTTGTTTAAATTAAACCTATAGGCCAGGACTAGGGTTTAGGATACATATATCAGAACTTTGAATTACTTCAAACATACTTTCCAAGTCCAGTTATGGGTACCATTAATCATAAGTTAAGCATGTAATAATGAATAACATCTAGCAAACAAGAATCACCAGCGTTGTATGGATAGAACATTCCACCAAAGGAGGTACCAGTGGCTGCATATGAAAATACACAATAATAGTGACTCGCCATAGAACTGCACTAGTGTTTATGAGGCATCCACAGCCTTGTACTTGTGAGAATAAACAAGTTAACTAATGAGAATAAACAAGTTCACTGACTCGTACAATTATGTTCAAAACAAAACTCACAAAAAAGTTGAACTAGAACAAAAAGTCCAAATATACACAGATGAATAATCAAAGTAATGCATTACAAGATCAAATCAAGATCATCAAATTTACATTCTAAAACTTGGCCTATGCATTCATTTACTCTACCATAGTTTCAAAGAAATGTGAAAAATAAAAAACCCTATAACTAATCCACATCCTAAATTCCCCAATTCATCATGCCAATACATTGAATCCAATAGATACATAAGAACTTTGACTTTCCTCAAAAACACTTTCTAAGTCCTGCAATAGGCACCATTGAAAATAAGTGCTAAGCACAAAATAAAATAATTACATCGAAGTAAAGATGAATCAAATGCTAGGGGTGACATATAACATTCCACCACCAAAGGGAGGTACCAGTGGCTGCAAATGCAAATAAACAATGATAGTGAAAAAACCATAGAACTGTACTAGTGCTTGCGAGGTATCCATGACCTTAGACTTATGAGTAAAAACAAGTTCACTAAGTAATCAAAACTGAGACTTGAAAAGGTTTAACAAGAACAAGCAGTTGAACTGAACACAGATAGATTCATCACAGTAATGCATTTCAAGATCAAATTATCATAATCAAATTTACAATTTATAACTTGAACCATTCACAAAAACAAACCTTGCATCTGCTTATTCTACCGTAACTTTCAAGAAATGTGAAAAAATATCAACCGTAACTAACCCACGTTCTAAATTTCACAAATCATTACACCCATTTGTTGTAACCTCTAGCTACAACAACACAAACATTAGACCTCTGACATTCAAATTCAGCAGCAAATTGTAAAATCTCAACTAACATTAAGAACAAATAATCCAGAACCAATCCTCAAACATCCGTGCAATTACACTAATGCATTAAAAGCATTTCCAAATTCACCATATAAATTCTCAATAGCTTAAAACGTCAACAAGATTCATTCGCATAAGGAAATGCATTACAGAATTAGACTTAGCATCCGATTTCGTCTCAAACAGCAACCAATCACTAAATTAAACCTTGTATCTCCTAATTCCAATAAAACACTCGTTATGCTTCCAAAAGCCCGAATTCGGAGACACAGCAAAATCCTTATAACGATCCAAAACTGATAATAAAAAGCACAAATATTGAACTTTAAAAAATATAAAAACCAAAAATTTAACTAGAAAAAAGACCGTCATAATCTTCAATCAAGGGGAATCTCCACATCACCATCAGTAATCTCCTGCTGCAGGTCCTTAGGGTCCTTGCCGTCGACCGTACAACCAACGGACACGCACGTGCCCAAAATCTCCTTGACGCTACCGCTCAGATCCTTGGCCATGGACCTCGGCCTCATAACCTTAGCAATCTCGATCACGTCATCAAGGGTGATGTTTCCATTGTGCTTGATGTTCTTGGTCTTCTTCCTGTCTCTCTCCGGTTCCTTCAGCGCTTTAATGACCAATGCTGCCGCAGAAGGGACCACCGAGACCTTCGCCTGACGATTCTGGACGGTCAGTTTGACGGTGACACGTAAGCCCTTCCACTCCTTGGCAGTTTCCTTGGCGATATCTTCTCCGATTTTCTTGGGCGAGAGACCGAGAGGACCGATCTTTGGCGCGAGTGAACTGGCTGCACCGACCTCGCCACCAGTGACACGGACGAAGACGTCGACCACTTGGGTTGGATCGAACTTTGGCGGCATGTCTACTCTGCGGTGTTGTTGCTGTAGAGAGCGGGGTTTACGTGTGTTTGTGCTCTGTTGTTTGCGGAGGCGCAGCGAGAAATGAAGTGCGGCGGTCGTTGATGAATATAAGCAAAAACTAGGGTTTTCGCGGCTTGGGTTGAAATGACTATTGCGTCCTCTGGGTTTAGTAGTTTTTTTTCCAGGGCATAGTGGGCCGTTATTTGGGCGGACGTATTTGGGTTTTCGGCCCAATTTTTCAATGTAGTGTTCTATAACCACCCATTTAGATTCTGATGCACCCTTTTTCCAAAACGAGGTACAAGCAGGCCTTGGTCGGAAAAACAAAGTGGGTGTATAGAAAGGGTGCTTTTAATATCAATCATTTCCTCGAGAACAGATGCAGTAGAATGCTAAGCCTTATCATCAATAAAATACTTTTGGATATTTAATAATTAATGTTATTATATTTAATTATTTGCATTTTTTACTAAATTAGTTTCAATTACTCTGTCCAATCCAATTATTAGGGATGGTTTATGATGTTATAAATATGTAATGAATTGATATATGTTATGATTAAATGGGCATTTTTAATTTTATAGAGTTTTATTTTAGATTTATGATATTTTATATGTGAATTTATAAAATAGTTATATTTTTTTAAGAAATTATTATGATTAATATTTTTTTTGTATTGATGGACTTAATATATTTTATGAGTGATGTGTTTTATTTTAAATTAATGTTAAAAATTTATAATTTTAATTAAATAAGTTATACGGTTAAATTTGATTTTCATAATAGTACAAGTTTAATTAAAAAAACAATCAATCTGCTAAAATTCATGAATATTTATATAAATTGGTAAAGGTTGAGTATTCATTTAAAAAGATTTGAAAATAAATTTAAATTTTAAAAAATATAGTATTGAATTTTTACAGTGGATACAAAGTTTAGAGATATTTGTTCCAAGCTTGGTTCGTTGACATTCTTACCAATTATATATTACACCAAACATAGAATAATATTGTTGACTGCAATTTTTTGTTCGATGTCAACGCTCAAATTAAATACTTTGAATATGTAAATAGAAAAATAAAGAGAAATCAAATTATCTGAATTCCAGTAAAACTTTATCTCTTACCTCTATAGCCTGAACATGTTTATCTCTTCTCTTTTCTTTCTTCTCTTTTCCTTGCATAATTAGATTCCTAAACAATTACATATACTAATAACCCCCACAATTAATAACTCCCCAGTATTTATAACTCTCCTAATCATAAATAAAAACTAATTCCCATAATTTCTAATAAAAATAACGTATTATAACAATTTTTTAGTTTTTAGTAGCAATAATATTTGATATCAAAAGCTAAAAAAATATGGTTAAATTAGTATAAATATTGTAGAGTTTTTTGGGCTCACGTACTGGTCTCTGAGGATTCTCGGACATGTGTAAGTTTTTAACTTTCTTGGCAAACCTATGGAATCTTATACCTATATAGGCTATTAACTTACTTTGGTGAAATTATAAGTCCACTTGTGAGCCTGTAAGTCTTCAAGAATCCTCAAACTTGTATAGTCTTTATAAAATCTTTACTTTTATATTGACTTCTTGGAATTTTAGACTATTTAACAAAGGTGTAACAGATCAAGTATAAAATTATCAACATTTCTTCATTGAAATACATAATTAAAATTAATAAACTCTTGTAGGCATAACAATAAATTTTTCTTTAAAAGAGACTATAAGACTAAATTGAATAGTTACATTAATAAAAAATCATAATCACATAAAAGTCATATATACAATTAAAGAAAAAGCAAAATAGAGTAAACATAGTCTTATCATTTCTAGTAAGACTTATATAAAGAAAATCAATTTTCTATTGCAATTGGTGTAGTTCAATCAAAATGCATAACACTAGAAATTAAACATGTTAAGGGAATACATAGGCAATGTAATGTTGGTCAAGTTTAAGCATATAGTAACTCTTTTATTTCACATTATACCAGTTAATAGTACAAACCCAAAATACAAGCTATACTATAGTCATAATTTTTATTCTATAGTATACCATCTTAATTTCATCATGCCAACATGATAGTAGATCAAAATAAAATGAGAGTTTAAAAAATAATTGAGAGAGTATTTTGGCAGTTAATTGGAACCACATTTTTCTAACTATTTCCTCCCTTATTAAAGAGTCACAAAGTCGCAGGTAACTTTAATATAATAGGCGGTTTTTGTTTACTCCTTCTAGCAGCATCATCTAGTTTTTATCCTTCACAGCATATTCAAGATCATTAAATTCAATAGGAAGGTTGTTATCTTTTACAAGTTTAGATATGTTTAGCAAATTTTTGGTGATTTGTGGTACAAAAAGAATATTTTTCAATTTTAAAGGTGTGTGCTTGCTGGTATGCATGATGTTATAACTAATGTGTGGAATTTTCAATCTTTTACCGTTACCTACAATCAGTTTTTCCTTACCTTTGTATTTACTTTTGATGCAGAGGTTGTGAAGGTTGTTTGTGACATGATTGGTGGCACCACTATCTAAGTATCATCTTTCTTCTCTAGCTAGCTCTTATGTTGTTGTGTATACCAAAGATTGTCCCTAATTATTAGAACTTTTGGATTCATACTCTTGATCAAACCTTTACCAATAAGCACTTATAAGATGTCTTCCTTTGTTGCAAATCTGGCATGTAGGCTTTGTCTAATTTCTTCCCTGTTTGTTTTTCCTCTGCCTCTGCCTTGGAAAACTCCTCTAATAGCTTGTGGTGCTTGGTTTTTCCCTCTTAAGTTGTTCCTCTTCTGCTGGTTTCAGTTACTATTGTTGTCGCTGATATTACCTGCATAATTGGCTTCGATTTTTACTCCCGCAGCAGGGATGTTTTGTTCTAATCTGCTTTTAAAGATAAACAGCTAGGTAAAAATATTATCCAACTTCATGTATTCAAACCTTAAAGAGATATTAACCACTATAGCATCATATTTAGAGCTAAGACCATCAACAATGTTCCCAATTAAGTCTTCTTTAATTATGCTTTTACTTATGATAACTAAGACATCTGTAATGCTTCTTATTTTTGAGAAATAGCCACTAGTTCTCAAGCTTCCCTTCTTTGTGTTTTTCAACTGATTTTTAAATTGCATGATTTGAGCATGAGACTGAGATGAGTAAAGCCTTGAAATTGCATCTCACAGCTCTTTGGAAGTAACATAATTTGTAAAAGAGATGAATTCTCAGTGAGAATAGATAGCAACCAACTAAGAAGTAGTTGGTCTTGCTTTTTTCACAATAGGAAATTTGAATTTTCAGTGAGAGCCTAGTTTTTTTTTTACATTTCGTAGTGCAATAAACCTCTTAGGAATTCTTTTTGTCCTATCAATAAAACCTTCCAAATCATTTCCTCTGATGGCTGGGAGTACCTGTTGAGTTTAAGTTTGGTGCCTTGACTTTGTTGAGTTTGAGGACTAATGGAGATATGTGAACTAATATTTATAGGTTTAGCCATAGATTGGCTTTGATACCAAGTTAATTTTGATGTTGAAAGCAGAACTTTACAGTTGACTAATGTAGAAGTAAAAAAACGTATTCAATTGGCTACTTTTTTCATCGTAAAACATTACATATATATAGGTTTGGGCTTAATGTTACCCTAATATATAGCTGTAATTAAAATTCAAATAATATAAAGTGAATTTGTCTTGATATATGCTGTCTATTCTTTATTTAATTCATTGCAATTACAAGTTCAATGAGTGAAGGCAGGTTTGCAGGTGGTTTTTTTGTCCTTGCTTGCTTGATTTCCAGAATTAGTTATAACATCTAATGATTCACCTATGATTACATGTCTATTGAGTGTCTTCCAAGGCTGTCTTAAACTGATTTCAATTTAGCATAGAAGATGAATACAGAAGCTCAGCAGCAACATCATTAGAGTTTGCTTGGATAAATTCTTTTTTGTCTGAACTAAAGATACAAACTGATCAAAAACTAGTTTTGTGGTGTGATAACATAGGAGTAATCTCATTAGCTGAAAATCTTGTATTTCATAGCAGGTCCAAATATATTAAAATCGACGTTCATTTTATTTGAGATAGACTAGCAAAGGGAGAATTATCTATTAGATATGTTCTCATAAGAGATCAGATTGTAGACATATTCACAAAGGCTCTCTCAAGTGAAAGATTTGAAATTCTGAAGAGCAAACTTAGCATTCAAGAAGAAGTCTAAACTTGAAGGGGAGTGTTCAAGATTGAAATCAATCTAAGACAGCCTTGGAAGATACCTCAATAGACATATAATCACAGGTGAATCATTAAGCATTGTGATTAATTTCGGAGATCAAGCAAGTAAGGACAGAAAAACCATCTATAAACCTACCTTCACCCACTCAACCTGTAAATGCAACGAATTGAATAAAGAATAGATAACATATGTCAAGACAAATTTACTTTGTATTATTTGAATTTTAATTACAACTGTATACTAGGGTAACATTAAGCTTAGACCTATATATATGTAATGTTTTACAATGAAAAGAGTAGCCAATTGAATATGCTTTTCTACTTCTACATTAATTGACTATAAAGTTTTGCTTTCAGCATCAAAATTAACTTGGTATTAGAAATAATATATATATATATGGTCATGTTCAAATAAGTTAATATATAATATTAACTTTATTTGATAGAATAAATTTACTCAAAATATCAAAGAAATATAATATTGAATTATACGAAATAACACATTTTATGTTCCATATTCAATTAAGATATCTAGAGCTAATAAATTGAATTACACAGTAATATTGATCACAGATAAGATAATATCAAACTATTGACATTCTCATCACTCGGATAGTTATGATATATTGCTAGCTACTGCTTATCACTTGTAATACTAAAATTTTATTTTACTATTACTACCGAGGTAACGAAAACATATTGAGTCCCACATTGAGATTGGGAATAATAATAATAATATATAATCGTAAATGAATTTACGATTCGTTGAGCTATGTATTTATTAATTTTGACTAATCCTATTATATAAACATCGGAATAATTTTATTAGTGTTTAATTTACTAAATAAATTAGGTTTTAGAAGAAAGTCTAACCAAATTATTTAATTCAAAATTAAAGAACTAAAATAGCAATATATAAATATGTAATATTTACGTTTTTAAAGGTGTGTTTAGATTTATTTTTACATCCTTACTCTTGTAAAGAGAAGAACACACAAAATATTACACACTCAAATTATAAGAGTTAGCATTCTAATTAGATTTTTAATTGTATGGATATTATATAGATACAGAAAAATTTAATCTGTGTTTGTGATTTGATAAAAAATGTCTAATTAGAGGTTTGTATATATTTATGGCATTAAAACATATACATATGATAACATTACAGTTTATCGCATAAATTTTGAAAAGCAAATTATTTTTTTATGTAATTTTATTGTATATTTATGTACTAGTTTACTTACAATGCATAATTTTATTTTATTTTTATTTTAATATAGAGAATTTCCTAAGTATATTTGCACTTAGGTATCATCTTATATATGTTTATATTTGTTTAATTGAAGAAAGCAATAAAAATTGTAATAATAATAAGAATGATGATGCTGATGATAATGATATCAATTATACATCTATCATGATCATTACACATTCTTAAGGTATTTTAAAATTTAAAGAGAGTTTTCTTTATAACAAGACCATAAGACATTTAAAATTAGTAAATTTTAAATCTTTTACATTTCTAAAAGATACTTTAGCACTAATTATTCTCATCTCATAAAATCACAATACCATATAATTAAATTAGGATCTAATTACCGTTTACTCTTTTAAAGTTATATAAAAAATCATAAAGACTAAATTTTCATATGCATATTACAAATTTATAAATATTGGTTTATATTTTCAAAAGTTTAGGGAAAAATGACATTTTTTTTTAGTTAGAATATTACTCGTCTCTTTAATTATTTTGCTTCCAGCATCATTAAAAACATGAATAATATGGATAACCTAATACTCAACAATTATTTTACATATAATATTGTACTAATGCTAGAACTAGACTGAAATCTATATGCGAATGAATTTTGATTTATTTTCTTGATTTAGTTAATTGGTTTGAGGTTTTCTATCCTATAAAATTGGAATCAAATTAAAATAAATCAGTTCCTTGTTTTCTAATGTCAGAACTAGATTGAGATAAGTCAAAATAGGTTCTGAACCAACTTAGAACCTATGCTCACCCCTATTGTTAACGTAGGTGTTTATATTTTTTAGGCAATTTTAGTTCTAAAACTAGAAAGTAACATTTTTATTTTTTTTATTGTCTAAACAAATATTTATGAAAACTCAATTTAAATTATGAACATTTATAAAATTTAATCCATATTATTACGTGATAGTCAAGATTTATTGTTAAAAAGTCAAATTAAATATTATTTTATATATACATTATAGATTTACAAATTTATTAATTATATTACATTAACATGTTATGTAACTTAAAAGAATTTATATTCATTATGCAAAATCATTTTTTCATAATTTCAACCGTATATTTGAAATAGTGTATTTTGATGTAAAAGTAATTATTTAGAATTAGAATTTATAATAGGCTAAATTATTTATGCACTAGTCACTTTAGATGTGATTTCTATCTCGCATTTAAAATCCTCAAAATTAAAATATAATGATTGAAAATAATGGTTCAGAAATGTGTATAAAATTAAATAAATTTAATTATTAATACTAAGGGACAATTATTTTGTATAAAATTAAATAAATTTAATTATTATTAATATTATTAAAAGTAATAAGAAATATCTAATAATACACCATCACTACCTAATTAACAAGAATGTGAGTAATTTGACATTAGTTTATTCATTATCAATGTTATTGTATAATTCAATTTCTTTATCTTAAATATTTTAATTGAACACGAAATATAAAATATGTCATCATTGTATAATTTTATTATATATTTTTTTGATATTTTAAATAGATTTATTTTATAAAATAAAGTTAATCAAAATTTATTTAAATATAGGCATGTATTTTTCAAAATTTCACTCAATCAAAAGATTCAGAATATTACTTCCATTATATAGGAGATACAAATTTTATGTTAATCACATACATCTCTCTACACAAATTATATCATATTTAATTTTTTTTTATAATCCATATTGTTACATATGTTATTTGAAAATATTAAAATATATTATTATTTATGTTATAAACTATGCTAATATTATGTCTAATAATCACGTACATCATTATTACTATAAAAATCATTTATGATGTACATTATTGTCGGTTCAGAACATTAGTTTATTAATTTATACTTATATGTTGATTTGATATTTCATATCATAACACATATGTATTATTATTAATTACTGCACATATTAATCTTAATGTATTATTGTTACTCTATTTACAACAATACTTGACTAGAGATATTTAAAAATAGTGTTTAATTAATTAAATTTATTTTTTTAAAGATATTATTATATTTATTAAATACGCAGATATATAGTAATAAAATAATTAAATGATATATATGTATAAATCAAAATGTCACGATACAAATATTTAAAATACTATTAAATTTAGAATTTATACCTATTGTGATTAAACATATTGTGATCGCATTAGTCTAAAGAGTCCAAAGCATGATCTTTGGCAAGTGCAGAGGTAGATAAATATGTTTACTCTTTGAAGATTCCACTCCCAAACTCCACAAGAGTGCTGCCCTTTAACCCGTCTCGCTGACTGGACAGGGAAAGTACCGATGTGTCAGCGTAAAGCTATATTTAGAACTCTAGTTTAACTTTAAATTATTAATATAACATGATTTCATGTTTATGAATGTATATTTTATTGAGTATGGTGTATATTTATGGCTCAAAGGATCAACGTGATTGGATTGATGAAATTGTATTTACTCTAAGATCAGGAACATTAATATGAAATGGGCTATAAATGTGTCACGTTTATTTTTTTTTATATGTATGAAATGCATATTATAAGAAGATATGTTTAATATATGTATGAGATGCATAATATAGGAAGATATCTTTAATATGTGTGTGTGTGTGTGTGTGTGTATGATATAAGAAGAATTAGTTAAATAAATATATAGGTGAACTAATATATGAGATACATGATATATAATGAAATAAAAAAATTATTTCTAAAATCAAAATTCCTCGTAACTAAAATATTAAGTCAAGTCATCCAATAAAAAGCACTCGTTAAGACCTTGATTGGATATGTATGTACTTGCTAAAATAAGATATCATACTAATTTTGCTAAGACGCGATGGGATAATAGTGATTTCAAATTATTGTCATTGGGTTAGATTTAACTAGGTCATATTAATAGGATTGAGAACCTAGAAGTAATAAATTGGATGGACTAGAATAATTGTTGTTCACCCAATATTTAAAAATTACATATGATGCAATTGACAAATATTACCTAACTAAAAAGCCAAATTTTGGGTGATTAGCCAACGTTAAGCTAAAATAAAGTGAAATATGGTTTTTGATCTACTAGAAAATTCTAGTATAAAATTTTTTGAATTAATAATGAGGGTTATTTATTTAAAAAAATAGTAAAAGTATTATTTAATTAAAACTTAATCAAATGTATTATTGTATGATATTTATTTTGTATATTATATTGTAAATTATTATTATGCCATTTGGAAATACAAATATATTTTCATTGCCATCAATCCTTGAGAAGAACAAGTTGAATAGGACAAATTTTCTGGATTGATATAAAAACTTAAGGATAATCCTCAAATAAGAAAAGAAATTTTATATTCTAAAGTAATCTATACCTGAGCCACTGGCTACTAATACCCTATGGACTGAGAAGAATGCTTATAAGAAGCATCAAGATGATATTTTAGACATTAGTTGCCTTATGTTAGTTATAATGATACCAAATCTTCAAAAACAAACTGAGAAAATGCATGCATTTGATATGATCAAACACCTCAAGAAACTCTATCAAGGACAAGCATGCCAAGAGTGGGATGATGTCTGCAAAGCCTTGTTCCAGTGCAGAATGTTAGAAGGAACCTCAATTGGTGCTTATGTACTCAAAATAATTGACTGTATCAAAAACTTAGAAAGATTGGATGTTTTTTTAGGTTAAGAGTTGGCCAATGATGCTATTTTACAATCGTTGCTAGATAATTATAATTAATTTGTCATGAATTACAACATGAATGAAATTGATTAGATTCTTTCTGAATTACTAAGTATATTACGAACAGTTAAAACAAACATGAATAAGTTTAAGCCCGTATTGATGGTACAAAAAGGCAAAGAAAAGTTTAAAGCAAAGAGTGAGAATAAAAAAGACAATAACAATAAGTCTAAATTTAATGCATCTGCACCAATGTTAAAAGGTAAAGTACATAAGGAATGAATATGCTTCGATTATGTTAAAATTGGACGTTAGAAGGGAAATTGCAAAATTTACTTAAAGGATCTAAAGAAAAAGAAAAGTTAGACTTTTACTTCAGATATTTTTGTTATAAAAATTAATTTGTTTACTTTTACATCATGGGTATTAGATACTAGATGTAATTCTTGCATTTGTCTTAATGCACAGAATGTTAAAAGAAGTAGGACATTGGTAAAAGGAGAAGTGGACCTATGCATAGAAAATAGTGTAAGAGTTACTGCATTAGTTGTAGGAACATATATTTTATATTTACCCATTGAGCTTATTTTAGAATTAAAAGATTGTTATTATGTGCCTTCATTAACTAGAAATATTTTTTCAATTTCTTGTTTAGATAAGATTGGTTATTCATTTATAATAAAAAACAAATATTATTCTATTTATTTAATTAAAATATTTTATGATAGTGTACAGTTGATTAAAAGACTTTATATTTTAAATCTTGATATGTCATTTATAACATAAATATTAAAAGAATTAAATCAAATAATTCAAGTCCTACTTATCTTTAGTATTGTCGCTTAAATTATATAAATTAAACTCGTATTTCCAAGATTTTATAAAGATGGATTCTTGAATTCATTTTATTTATTGTGCAAGATGATTAAGGTCCCCTTCATTAAATATAGTGAAAGGGCAAGTGAGTTGTTAGGTCTTATACATAATGATATATGTGACTTTTTAACACACAGAAAAGAGGAGGAAATTAATACTTCATTACATTTATTGATGATTTTAGTAGATATGGTTATATATATCTTATGAATTACAAGTCAAAATCTTTTAAAGATTCAAAGAATTTAAAAATAAAGTACGAAACAAAATCAATTTAGTAAAAGTATCAAAATACTTCGATCAGATTGAATTGAAATATACTTAAACTAAATTTTTTTTGATTATTTAAAAAAAACATGGAATTGTTTCACAATTTACTCTTCCTATTACATTACAGTAGAATAGTGTATCTGAGAAAAGAAATCAAATCTTATTAGATATAGTTCATTCTATAATTAGTCATGCGAATCTCTCAGTTTTTTTAGGGACATGTTCTAGAAACAGCTATATTTACATTGAGCTATGTTTCATTTAAATCAGTTCAAAAAATTTCATATAAAATATGGACTAATAAGCAATTTAATTTATTTTTAATGAAGATTTAGGTTTTGAAGTTTATGTAAGACGTCAAACTTTTAAAAAATTTAAATTAAAATCTAACAATTTTTTTTTTGGTTGAGTATCCTAAAGAAATTAAAAGATACTATTTCTATAATTCTATCAAGCATAAAGTGTTTATTATTTAAATTGATATTTTTCTAGATAGATAATTTATCTCAACAAAGGCCACTGGGAAGAATTGTCATACCTCAGCCCAACAAAAAAAATAGTTCCAAAAGTTTTAATTGAGTCATAGCCTATACTTTTAAGTATAAATATGGGTGAATAGTAAAAAAATTGGGAGAAAAATGTAGAACCCTTGAAAAGAAGAGAGAAGAAAGAAGAAGAAAAGGAAAAAAAGACAATAAAGAATAAGAGAAAAAGGAAGAGAAAATAAGAAAGTGAAGGTAACACTTTTATTTTTTTTTTATTTTGAGAAGAAAATGATTTATTTTAGTGTAAAAATTATTAAAATTGCAAAAAAAAAAAAAACTTTGTTTTGATAATTTAATAGTCAAAATTATTACTATTTTCAATTTTCGAACTCTATATCAATAGATTTTGGGTTAAATTTGATAATTTAACAAGTAAAATTTATAAGAATTATTAAAAATTAAATAAAATTTTGTGAAATTTTAATTGGGGTTGAAAATATAAAAATTGTAATAATTTTATCATATTTTATGAATTAAATTTTTTTTTGTGTAAATAGTCAACAATTTTAAGGTTAAAATAAAATTTATTATAATTTTGATATAAGTTGATAAATTTTAAAAATTATGGGCCTTTATTGTAAATATTTTTGAGATATTTTTATAATTATCTATATTATGAGAACTTTTTTGTAATTTATCATTAGTAATATTTTTAATTATAAAAATTTAAAATTCTAAAATTTTTAAACTGAACTTTAGTTTAATTTTAGATCAATTTTTTATAAGCAGTATAAATTATTAACCATTTTAACGATTATGTATTGATTTAAAAAGTAATAAGCAACAAAAATTTAAAATGAAGGAATAAGAAAGAGCAGACGATATATAAAAGAACAAATATCTTTTAATATAGGTGAATAATTAATATATAATTGAGTACTTTAATATTTTAAAAATTGAGAAATAATGTTTTATATTAAAATTTTTATGAAAATGCACATTCTTTAATAACATGATTATTGTTTTGTGCTATTTTATATAAATTCTTTAGTAATTTAACAATATCATTATTTTTAAATTATACTTCTAGTGTTTGCAATATTGTGAAATAATATAAGTACATTGTTTTGTTATTACTGTATATGATTGAATCATGTGACGGTATATAGTCTTTTGTTTAACACCAGTTATTGTAAATTTAATTTTAGTGTCACGATAAAAATTCATAAACTTAAAATCATGGATGGCAGGCAGTCTTTGGGTATAAAACTCCTACAGTACACAGGTTATATATTTATTGGATGGCAATTTCTGAGAATAGTGCTCTAAAACTATGTATTACACATAGTGATGATTAAATTATATTTTTATTTTATGATCATCAGTTATGCTTATTTTTGTTCACTTACATTCATTTTGACTTGATTAATTAGAAGTATAATTATCATTAAATTTATTTGAAAAATTTCAGTTATGTATGAATATCTACTGAAATTTAACTCAAATCTTTTTTTCAGGTCTTTTTGAAATAGTCAAAAATAGGTGAACTTGAAAGAAATTGTGTCTATTTACTGGATATATTTTCAAAAGAATATTTTATATTGTATATTGTGTTTATTAAAATATTGTAAGAAAATTGTTCATGTTTAGTTAAATAAATGGATTAAATTTTAATATGACGAATTTTATGGTGGTAGTAATTTAAAATTTTATAAAAAATATTGGGAGAATTATAAAATTTTAATACTTGCAAGTTTTTTGTTGATATTGTTCATATATAGTGAAAACTGTGCCAAAATATTCAAGACTTTATTCTTTTATTTTAAATTATTTCATTAAATCTCAAATCATGAACCTAAATTTTTGAGGACGTGACAAAAATAGAGCACGAGAAAATTCAAAATTCATAAAAAATAGCTAAAATACAAATGAAACTTAAGTAGAGTTTACAAGTTACTAGAGAGATATGAATTTCTCGTGACTCAGCATGTTGATGTGTTGTTCATAGATCATGATGAACCTACGACCTATTAATAAGCAATAGCAAGCCAGATTTTTAGAAACAGTTTGAAATTATGAAATTTGAAATGAAATTTATGTATGTTAATCAAGTGTAGACTTTAGGTGATCCATCTAAAAGAGTGAAACCCATTAAGTGCAACTACATCTTTAAGAAAAAGATTGACATAAATGATAATATACATATCTTTAAAGGACATTTGGTTGCAAAAGATTTTAAACAAATTCATGGTATTGACTATGATGAGATTTTTTTTTCGATTGTTATATTTAAATTCATTCAGATTTTACTTGCAATAACTGCATTCTATGACTATGAAATTTGGTAAATGAATGTCAAAACTACATTTGTTAATGAAAATTTTTTAGAGGATATATATATTAATAACCTAAAGGTTTTGTCATTTCAAAGAATGATGAGAAGGTTTGCAAGTTATAAAATTCTATTTATAGATTAAAGTAAGTTTTTCGAAGTTGAAACCTTTATTTTAAGAATGCAATTAAAAAGTTTGGTTTCATTAAAAATGAAAATAAATCTTATATTTACAAAAAAGTTAGTAGGAGTAGTGTTATTTTTCTAATATTGTACCTGATGACATATTACTTATTGAAAATAATATCTCAAATTTACAATTTATAAAAATATAATTGAAAAAATACTTTTCAATGAAAGACTTAGATGAAGTTACCTATACATTAAATATTAAGATCTATAGAAATAGAAATAGAATATTGCTTGGTTTAAGTCAGAGTACTTATATAGATAAAGTATTAAAGAAATTTAACATGCAAAAATTTAAGAAATAATTTTTACCTATGTCACATAGAATAAATCTTTCTAAAAATCAATGTCTTATGACACAAGAAAACAGATATTGCATGAGTAAGATTTCTTATACATTTACTAAAGAATTTATCATATATATCATGTTATGTACTTATCCTAATGTCTCATATACTCTAAGCATGACAAGTAGATATCAAGTAGATTCAGGTGAGTGTCACTGGACAACTGTTAAGAAGGTCTACAAGTTAAAGAAATCCATTTATGGATTAAAGAAAGTTTTTTGAAGTTTGAACCTTCGTTTTGATAATGCAATCAAAGAGTTTAGTTTCATTAAAAATAAAGATAAATTTTGTATTTACAAGAAAGTTAGTAGGAGAAGTATTGTCTTTCTAATATTATACGTAGATGACATATTACTTATTAGAAATAATATCTCAAATTTACAATTTGTAAAAGTATGTTTGGAAAAATGCTTTTCAATAAAAGACTAAGATGAACTTATCTATATGTTGAATATTAAGATCTATAAAGATAGATCAAGAATACTATTTGGTTGAAGTCAGAGTACTTATATAGATAAAGTGTTAAAGAGATTTAACATGCAAAAATCTAAGAAAAGTTTCTTACCTATATCACATGAAATAAATATCTCTAAAAACTAGTGTCTTATGACAAAAGAAGAAAAAGATTGAATGAGTAAGATTTCTTATACATTTACTATAGAATCTATCATATATGCCATGTTATATACTTGTCCTAATATCTCATAAGCTCTAAGCATAACAAGTAGATATTAAGTAGATCCATATAAGCACCACTGCACAGCTATCAAGAAAGTCTACAAATTACAAAAATCCATTTATGGATTAAAGTAAACTTTTTGAAATTGGAACCTTTGTTTTGATAATGCAATCAAAAAGTTTAGTTTCATTAAAAATGAAGATGATCTTGTATTTTATAAGAAGGTTAATAGGAGCAATTTTGTCTTTCTAATATTATACGTAAATGACATACTACTTATTATAAATGATATCCTAAGTTTACAATCTGCAATAGTATAATTGAAAAAATGTTTTGCAATAAAGGACTTAAATGAAACTACCTATATGTTAGATATTAAGATCTATAGAGATAGATTAGAAATACTGATTGGCTTAAGTCAGAGTACTTATATAGATAAAGTGTTAAAGATATTTAATATGCAAGAATCTAAAAAAAGATTTTTATCTATGTTACATGAAATAAATCTCTTTAAAAATTAATATCCTATAACACAAGAAGAGAGAGATCAAAAGAGTAAGATTCTTTATATATTTACTATATATGCCATGTTATGTATTTGTCCTAATGTCTCATATGCTCTAAGCATGACAAGTAGATATCAAGTAGATTCATATGAGCATTACTGAACAGCTGTCAAGAATGTCTTTAAGTACTTGAGAAAAACTAAGGATGCGTTCTTGATATACGGGAGGTGAGGAAGAGCTCATTGTAAAAGATTACACTGATACAAGTTTTTAAACCTATAAAGATGACTTCTGATTACAACCATGTTTTGTATTTTGCTTTAACAATAGTGCTGCGAGCTGAAAGAGTTAAAAAGAAAGGACAATAGCCAATTCTATGACAGAGGTGGAGCATATTGTTGCCTCCAATGCAATTAAAGAAATTATTTTGATTAAAAAATTCATTACCGAATAAAGGGTTGTCTCAAACCTTTTTGACTTAATAGAGCTCTATTGTCATAACAATGGAGTTATTGCATAAATAAAGGAACTTGGATCTCACTAGTGATCCAAATATATACTTAAGCGCTTTCATCCTATTCGAGAGATTATCGAAAGAGGAGATATGAAGATATGTAGAGTACCAATAGACACTAATATTGTTGGTCTATTGACAAAACCTCTAACATAGCAGAAATATAATTGCTACACCAGATCTTTAGGTATTAAATACATGAAAAATTGGATTTAGTGTAAGTGAGAGATTGTTAGTATATGCTTTAAATCTAATAGTATTTTGGATATTTGATACATTTATATTATGACATTTTAATTTATATATATATATACATCATTTAATTATTTTATTATTATATATTTGTGTATTTAATAAATATAATAATACTTTTAGAATAACAAATTTAATTAGTTAGATATTATTCTTACATTTTCTTAATGAAGCATTATTGTGAATAGAGTAACAACAATGTATTAAGATTAGTATATGTAATGACTAATAACAACATATGTGTGTTATGATATGAAATATCAAGTCAATACATGGGTATAACTTAGTAAATTAATGTACTAGACTAATCTGTAATGAGAATACTACATAAATTATTATATAAGTGTTATAAGTGATTCTTATAACGATAATAATGTATGTGATCTTTGGACTTAAAATCACTAAGATTTTCAACATAAAAAATGATATATTTTGATGCTTTTAAACGTCATCTATAATAAGATAAATAAAATAATTAAATATGTCATAATTCATGTAAAGGGATGTGTATGATCAAAATAAAATTTGTCACTTTTATATAATGGGAGTAATATCTTAGATTTATTGATTAAGTAAATTTTTAAAAATACATGACTATACTCAAATAAGTCAATATATAATATTGACTTCATTTGATAAAATAAGTCTACTCACGATATTAAAGAAAAATATAAAATTAAACTATACGAGAATGAAATATTTCATGTATCGTATTCAATTAATATATTTAGGATAAAAAAATTAAATTATACAATAGCATTGACCACGAATAAAGTGATGTCAAACTAGTGATATTTTTATCACTTGGATAGTTATGATGTGGAATTAGATACCATTTATCCCTTGTAATTAAATTTTACTGTTATTGCCAATGTACCAAGAACTTGTTACGTTATACATTGAGATTGAGAATAATATATATATATATATATATAATTTTAAATGAGTTTAAAATTTGTTAAACTATTTAGATATTAATTTTGACTAAACTTATTATGTAAATATTGAATTAAATTTATTAATGCTTACTTTACAAAATAAATTGAGTTTTATAAGAAAATTCAACTAAATAATTTAAATCCAAATTAAAAATTTAAAATAGTAATATATAAATATGCGATATTTATATTTTTAAAAGTATACTTAGAATTTATTTTTGCATTTTTACTTTTGCGAAGAGAAGAACGCACTCAACATCACGCATACAAATAATAGGAATTAGTACTCCGATTAAATTTTTGATCATATGAACACCATAAAGACGCAGAGAAATTTGACATGTATTCGTGGTTTGACAAAAACATCTAATTAGAGATATATACGTATTTATGATATTAAAACATATACATATGATAACATTAAGGTTTATCGCATAAATCTTGAAAAATAAATATTTTTTTATATAATTCCATTGCATTTTATGTACCAGTTTCTTATAACAATTATTGGTATATACCTTAAATCTAATAGTATTTTGGATGTTTAACACATTTGTATCATGATATTTTGATTTATGTATATAGCATTTAATTATTTAATTATTACTATTCTAATAATGCCTTTAGAATAGTAAGTTCAATTAGTTGAATACTATTTTTAAATGTTCTTAATCAAGTATTGTTGTAAATATGGTAACAATAATACATTGAGACTAGTATGTGTAGTGATTAATAATAATATATACATGTTATGATATAAGATATCAAGTCAATACATAAATACAAGTCAGTGAACTAATGTACTAGACTGACTTGTTATGAAAACATTACATGTATTATTATATAAGTGTCATAATTAATTCTCATAATGACAATAGTGTACGTAATCTTTGAACTTAATATCACTATGATTCCCAACATAGAAAATTATATATTTGGATATTTGTAAATATTATCTATAATAAGATGGATTATAAAAAAAATAATCAAATAGGTAATAACTCGTATAGAGTGATATATGTAATTAATATAGGATTTGTCCCTCTTATATAATAGGAGTGATATCTTAGATTTTTTGATTGAGTTGGATTTTAAAAAATGTATAAGCATACTCAAATAAGTCAATATATAATATTGACTTTATTTAATAAATTAAGTCTATTTAGAATATCAAAAAAAATATAAAATTGAACTATACGAAGATGAAACATTTCTTGTTTCGTGTTCAATTAAGATATCTAAAATAAAGAAATTAAATTATACAATAACATTGATCGCAGATAAGATAATGTCAAACCACTGATAATTTTATCACTTGAGTAATCATAATGTATTATTAAACACTACTCATTAGTTGTAATATTAAAATTAAATTTTAATATTATTATTAACGTAACAAGAACCTATTGGATCGCATATTGAGATCAGTAATACTATATATATATATATATATATATATATAATTTTAAATAGGTTTAGAATTTGTTGAGTTATTTAGATATTAAATTTGACTTAAATTATTTGATTAGACTGTCTTATAAAATTCAACTTATTTAGTAAAGTACGTACTAATAAAGTTAGTTTAATTTTTTCATAATAAATTTAATAAATTTAGTCCATTTACTATTTAAATTTTTGATGACGTTGAAAATAGAATAATTAAAGAGACAAGTGGTATTCTAACTAAAAGAGAAAAACAAATTGTCATTTTTTTCCTAAACTTTTGAGGATATAAACTATTATTTATAGATTCGTAATATGCATATGAAAATTTAGTTTGTATGATTTTTCATATAACTTTATACGAGTAAATGGATAATTAGATCCTAATGTGAATATATGGTGTTGTGATTTTATGAGATGAGAACAATTAATGATGAAGTATCTTTTAAAAATGTACAAGATTTAAAATTTGCTGATTTTAAATATGCCCCATAATTTTGTTATAAAGAAAACTCTTCTTAAATTTTAAAGTACCTTGAGAATGTATAATAGCATAATAGACGTATGATTGGTATCATTATCATCAATGCCATCATTCTTATTATTATTACAATTTTTATTACTTTTTTCAATTAAGCAAATATAAACACATATAAGATGACACTTACGTGCAAATATGCTTAGGAAATTCTCCATATTAAAATAAAAATAAAAAAAGATTATGCATGATATGCCAAAATGCATACCATTTAGAGAAGAGAGACTGCTACACATATTGACCCAAAATGTATTTAAATGATGCCATATATAAGAGCTACATTATGATAATCTAGAAGTTGCCTAACTACTCATATATTACTGTGTACGACCATGTCTTATCCCGTAAAGTCTTTGATATGTAGTAAAAAGATATAGCTTGTTGCATTTAAAGCCCATAATGTAATTCTACAACACTTATTGGGCTGGGTCAATTTTCTTTTTTAATGTTTTTCAGTTGTATAAAATTTTGTTTACAATAAGCTTTTTGATGGGTTTCATAAGATGACTAAGTTAAGTTTATATTATACTAATTGATCAAGATAATCTTCAATATTTAACTTTTTTTTTTTGGCTTTTATATTTTTAATAAAGTTGAGGGCAAAATCTTCTATAATATTACGAATGATCCAATATTAACATGTACCAATTCTTTAATCTTTGTAGGAGAGTGAGCTTCATCACTTCACGTGCCCACAGCCATTTAAAAAAAATGATTAACTATATATTAAAACAATTGATTAACTCTTAATTTTGTCATGACAATACTATAATAAGTAACACTGCACTTTTCAAATACTAATTCAATTTTTGTATTCTAAGTAATGTGTCTTCCTTCAATTAGACAATATGAACTAATTAGTCCTTTTAAAATTTAGTGTTTAATTAAGAAATAACAAACCCATCATTATTTAAGATGAAATTTACAAAAATAACGAAAATTAGAAAAATTAATCGGGAGGCGGAGTGTTATTTAACTATAATCAAGGGCAAATATAGAATGCAAGTGATTGTATAGTTACAGGTTTTTTTAAAAAAATTTTGCAACAAAAGTGTTTCGTTAGAAAATTGTAAATTCAATATTTGTATTGTAGGTAGACCGACAATTGGCATGCAAAAGTTTATCTACAACGCCACGAGAGACAGTGCTCCCGAAACTGTCGTCTCTGCCAACTCGTGACGCGTGTCATCTGCCCTTGCAGAAGGTCGCGTCGTCGTTTAGCTTGCGACGTCATTTCCAAGTCGCGACAAAACATGGAAATGATCACAGGCTAAAATTTTCATGCATGACGTGTTAAGATATGGACTTATGGATCTTTATTGGACGGTGATGGAAAGTGGGCCCCACAAACTTAGACTTGCGGCAGTTGGTGAATGACTGACTAAACAATACCGAGAGCGTGATCATAAAGCTGATCAAAGCCGATGAAACAGAAGTAGCCATTGGTCCACGTGTCCGGTTGGTCCCGACTGGATAAATTCGTCTTTATCTACCGGCGGAGATGTGTAGGGTAAATTAAATTTACAAAATGATGTTATCCAACGTGTCATTCTATGGAAATATTTGATAAAGCATGAACCGTCCCCTCACGGGTTTTGATTGAGTGACGTGAAAATGGATCCGTAGGACTTTTGGGATCATGCTATTTTGTTTATTTATTTATTTATATTATAATAGCTTAATAATATTTGTTTTGTTGAGAGAACAAGCTTATCCATTACACCATAAACATGAGAAACGATCAGCAATTACAATACACACAAAAGAAAAGGTAGAGCAGTAAGAAATGCAAAAATAAAACTGACAACGTCTAAAACTTGGTCTATTTCAAATAAAGCAAGTGTAAACCAAATCCCAAGCTCTGATCTTCAATGGCATCAAGAAAAATGTTTCATGCAAAACCGACCTACATCTATCCAACCCCAGTTGCCGCTGACCCTGCTGATAATCTTTTCGAAATCGAGTTTGACGAAGCTGATATCTACAAAACAAATGAATCTGTTCCGATGGAGGTCAAAAAGCCAATACCCACTTCACGTTCGTCCAGGATGCTTGCAAAAAAGATTGACGGCGCCGGTGACCGGAGGAATATGCCTGTGGGTTCTGCGTCATTGCCGGTGAGCATACCGGACTGGTCAAAGATTTTGAAAGAAGAATACAGAGAGCACGGCAAGAAGGAGAGCGACGAAGATAACGATGACAGCAACAACTACGACGGTAACGGTGACGAATACTACGGATTGGTTCCTCCTCATGAATATCTGGCGATGAGAAGAGGAGCTTCATTTTCTGTTCATGAAGGAATAGGGAGGACTTTGAAAGGAAGAGATTTGCGAAGGGTCAGAAATGCAATTTGGAAGAAAGTTGGGTTTGAAGATTAGCAGCAGAGAACAGGAACAACAAGAAGATGATTATAATAATCACCATTATTATCAGAGAATTATTGGAAATTTTGATCGAACATATCTAGAGATCAATGACTCTTCAGGGTTGATCACGATCGCCTGATTTTATCATGTTTTATTATTTTTATTAGTATTTTGGGTTTAATTAATCCTCTGGTTTTTGATGTTTTTGCATAATCAGAGGATGGATCTTACGTATGCAACGGTTGACTTTGATAATAAGTAGGAGACTTTGAATGTTCATATTGGCCACATTATTAATTTTTTCTTTCTTTCTTCTTCTTCTTCTTCTTCTTTTTGAGGTTATTAACTATTTTTAGAATGAAGGTAATTGATTTGCAGGTAAAATAAGGAAGATGATGATGTGGAAATGGTGGTTGGCAAGAAAGCTGCAGGCTAGCTAGAAGGATCCTTAAAGTAAAATTCATAATTTTGTTTTTGTTTCTAGAACGATAATAATTTTACAACCCAATTTGTCATTTGTTTTTCTTTAATTGACAAGAGTAATAAAAATGTTATTGTATGAGGTGACGGAGATGTTGCCAACAATAATATAACATGTAAAAAAAGTGTAAATTATTGACTGGATGAAGTCTTGAAATTGAAATTTTTATTAAAGAAAGAAGTATAACAAATGATATAATTGTGTATTGCATTATGTATGATATGGATAACGATCGATCATTCTATCGATTTCATTCGTCTGTGAATGATGATTGTCTACATTCATACAATCTCAAAATTATTAAACCCTTGTCGATTTATTTATAATTAATTCTATGGTCTCTTCGTGTACAAGTATTTTCATGTTTGAATTCCGAAAAGAAAAAAAAGAAAAAGAAAATAATAATCATATAAGTAATTTTGTGAAAGTTTACGAGTTAACATCACAAACATTATAAACGAATAAGTTGTTTGCAGAAATCTAGACGAGAATCTTTAGATTTTGCCTTATTTTATTTTTTTTTAAATAAAAAAAAATTTCTTTATCTTTCAAAAGTGACGTGAAGACAATATATTATGAATTAAAATTTTGTTCGTATTTATAATTAAGGAGAATCATCACGTACCTTGCTTACACACTTACACTCTTATTAATTGACTACTATTATTTTTTTTAAATTACATAAAATAATTCTAATAATTAAATTTGATGAATACAAACAAAAATTAATGAATCCTAACGGTTAATTTAATTTATTTAAGAAATTATTGATAAATAATTATTTATTATTATTATTATTATTAAAAATGAATTTTAAATAATGCACTAAAATAGAGTATGTGTTACCGAAGGTATGTGCCCTGTATGTACAGAGACAGGAACGTAGGTTTTTGAAAGCACCACGGGTGACTCTCACAAATATCAATGATCCATTAATGCAGCCCCCGGTCTACACTCTATTATGTAAAATAGGTTGGCTGCGCAACAAAAACACCAACTAAACTATTCCTTAACAATAAAAATGGTGCATTTCTACGAAGACTAAGATCTTATACTCATGTCTAGTATCTTATTGTATTTAGAAACCAATTAGAATTTGACACGTGAGCGTATTTGCCATCAAAGATTATAACTTAATACAATATACTTATGTTGATAAATTCCATATCTTAATTATTATCCTAAGAGTGCAAGGTGGGTAGGTATGTACTTTGGAAATTTGTAAATATTTCATTGACAACAACTTAATGCAATAGTCGTGAAGAATGATGGTGGCCCAAAGTTTATTCATCTTCAAGACGCAACCTTGGTAGGAGGGAAAAAAAAATAAAAGCCCTCTACTTTTAGACAACAAACATGGGGTGGGAAGAAAGAAGAAAGTAATCAAGCAGCGCCCCTTGTTTTATAGCAATTTAATATCAATATTAATTGATATACATTGTTATATGTTTGGCTTAACAATTACACTTAGTTATTATGATTGGTTGCCCTGGCCCTTGCCCTTGCCCTTGCCCTTGTGATCAACAATCAAAACCCATATTAGGATTTGATCTTGAAGATAATAATAGTAATAAAATTTTGGCATTCATTATTTGAAAATTTGTAAAAATTAGGTTGATAGAGCGACTAATTAGGATGTTTTTCTCTTCTTATGCTTATACTATTAGGAATATTTAATTGACTATACCCAAATAGTCATTTGTTGAAATATACATATTTTGGTTCACATGAAACATGTTTGATAGCATGTGTAACTTAGCCAAATTGAGAAAAAGTTAGTTGATTTTTGAAAATCGATAATGACATGTATACTTTAATAATTTGTTTTATATCACAAAATTTTAATAAAAACTCAAAAATTTAAAATAATATAAATTCCTTATTTTTTTAAAAAATTATTTATTATGTAATAAAATTTTGTAAATAAAATAAAATAATTGTTATTTTATTTTATAAAGTGACTAAAATGATTAATTTCAAATGATATTATCAATAACTCTCTTTTAACTTTGTGAAAGATTTTGTAAAAAGAAAAACATATTTACCTTCCTTTTAAAGTAAATCTTACCGTTAAGGAGGTGTGATGTCTACGATAGACCTTGGGTGGGGCTCCTTCTGCAGACATGGAATACAACTTGCCTTGTATTAATATTATGGTTCAACAAAATAGATTTTGGATTTAGCATATGTTGATCAAGACTTTGGGCTTGTACCGTGTCAAAATGCAATGGTTTTCAAGCTATAAACAAATTCCATGAAAGTACTAAATGTTAAATTTTAGTAAAAAAGTAAACAAATTTAATTAAAAATTAATGTTATCAAGTACCTTTTTAGTAGGAGATTTCAACATAATTCCTTTAGGATTTTGTTAGGTTAAGCTTATTTCCTTATCAAAATTGGATGTGTAGTACAATTATGAGTTTATTCCTGCCAAAGTTTTGTATAGACCAACTAGTTACCTTAATCAGATATGAGCCTCGATGAACTGAGATGACATACCACAAACTTCTTGCATTCATGTCTTTTATGCAATTCAAGATACGAGGTGCTGCTGTGGCCCAATTTGATTTCTAATCGAGGAGGACCTCAATAGAAATCGACAACATGATAGGAGTGTACTTCATCTTATCTTGATTATGCTCTTCTAATAAGACTCAATTCTGGCAAGGAGATATAACGTTGAGGATAAATCTGACTACCCAAGAGGTTTGATGTCGAGGACATACTAGGGCTCCTCCTGCTGACATAGAAACTAACTTGGTTGGTACCAAAAACATGGCCCATCAAAATAGATTATGGATTTAGCATATGATGTTCAAGAAGTAGAGTCCGGGTGATATTGAAGTATGGTAGCTTTCAAGCTACAATTATATGTGTGATGAATACACTGTTTATCAATTGGTAAAATAGTAGGTGGTTTAAGTTAAAAATTAGTATTATCAAATATTTTTTAATTTTATTTTTAAAATTAAGTAAAATCACTTTAATATCAAACAAATTCTTAGTTTATAATAAATGATGTCATGTATCATTAAAAAATTTTTAAATATATAAATTATTACTTATTATTGAATAATCTGTGTTTGTTTCTTTGTTGAATATTTTTTATATCATAAAAATTGAATCTCTCAAACACGAAATAATTTCATAATTGTTGATAAATCTATGTGATATCACATTTTATGTCCTTAAAATTAAATTTCAATAAAAGTAATTTTGTTCATTAAATGTACATAGCCAGCAATAGCACAAGGGGAGGCCCCTGAGACTAAACCTCACATCTCATAATTCATAGTCTAGTTTGCATAAACTTTCGGTCTTAGTAATACAAATATTTGTATTATTTCAAACAAGAATCTGTTTGAAAATTTCTATTCTCTCTTTTGAGTCTACTACAATTATTATTTGGCCTAGTCTAGGTGATATTTAAACATATATAAATCGATTATTTTGAATTTTCAACTATAACATGTATCTTTTTGTCTATTTGTAGCATAATATTTTAATTAACATAACCTAACAAAAAATTACTTATTTGCGTGCAGAAAAGATATGTCAATTCACTTAGTGCGTTAACCTTCTAAATTTTCCTTTGATCAAAGGCATATTTTCCAGAAAACTATTACCCACATGAGAGGGTGATGTGATGTTTCTTTGATGTCATAAAATTTATTTTCACGTAAATATTTTTAAAATAATTAGTTTATACTAAGTGTCTTTGATTTACAGTTTATTAGTAAACTCCCTAACAAAAGCAGCCCTACGTTTACTTGGTCAAAAAAGTTAGGTAATTTGATGACACAAGTACTGAGCGGCAACCGACGATCGATGGGGATTTAGAAATGTATTGAAATGGATGCAACAGAACCTGCGCTGAGTCTCTACCCGAATTAACGCCAGTTATCATGCCTGTATCCGTGCTCAACACTCCGGGGCTCTGTTAAATTACAAACCGAACACAAAAAAGGGTGGGGTTTATAGAGAATGAGAGGAAGGCCGCCGATATTGGTGGCTTTCATGATGGTTATGGTCATGGGAGTTGCCGTTTATTTGAAGCTTTGGACTACAGATTACGCCGTTTCTTCTGTAGATGCTGAGTTGATAAGGTTTTTTCTTTTTTTTTTCTTTTTATTCATAAATTCTATTTTATTATATGATTAGCGATCGATTGTACTGTGGAGTAATTGTTTTCAGTATTGAAGAAAGGGGGTTTCTTTGGATTGAATAATCTTTGTAGGAGACAGTTTGATCTTGCGAATAGGGATGCAATGAATGAAGCTGCAGAATGGAGACAGAAATATGTTGAAGAGGCAAGGAAGGCGACCAAATGTGATATGGTTTTAGCAGGGGTATGTCATTGAAATTTATGAAATTGAGTTGTTCATATTGCTGATGAACCAAATTAAGCTTGGTTTGCGTTATTAATGAATTGTAGATACATGAGAGATTACATTAATAATCAGATAGAGATCAAGTCCCCCTTTAAAAAAGCCATTAAGGGAGTAATTAACATATTGTGTCAGATGGTTGTTTCTTGCCACCATTCTCCTTTTGCCATCAATCTTATGGATAATTACTAATTTTGTTATTGGGTATCTTTCTGATGTTCATAGGCAGTACATTGGTCAGAAGTGATGATTCTAGTTGGGCATTTCGTCAAATACTTCGACTAGCACTGTTATTCTTTGCTCTGCATGTTAATACTACTGTTAAGCAAACTGTTTGACAAAATTCATTATCAATTTTTTTTTTGTATTATATTACCAGCATGACTGCCTGCAAAGGTTTCACACATGAAATTCAAAGTAGGTTATGGAGAATCTTTAGAAGATATGTCGTATCAAATAACATGTTGATCTAGCTATATCTGTGGTTTTCAGCAAATGAAATTGAGAACACTGCAGTTTTCCATTTGAGCCAATAGATCATAACAAGTCATTGCTAGTGGCAACAACTTCCTCTTTCATTACTTCACTTGCCTTATTTCTTTGAGCATAGGGATCGGAGCTAGAAGACTGTGAAGCAAAACCACTAAGGATTTGATCTCAACTGGCATTCTTCAATAGCGTGAAAGCAAAGATAGAAAGGATGGTTGGAGGAAACTTCTTCTTCTCCAGAATTTTCTTTCTTCTATTCCCCTGCCCTAGGGAAGAATTTAGTGAACAAATTAATGGAACTAGTGTGTGTTGCCCTAATATTTCACATCCCACAATCTCTTATGGACTCTAAGTAGTGGGATTTGGGGGTAGAAGGTTCATGGTAGGTGGATCCAATGCAGCAATTAACATCCTTTTAGTATGTGGCAAGATCCTTACACCAGCCAAGGGATAATAGGTCTCTGTGATCTTGTGCAACCAATAGTTCTTTAGCTTACTCCCTGATCTTCCCTTCCTGACCTGTTCTTCTGATGAGTTTGTCTTAGCTAACAGAACTGTACAGCTTCTTCTTTTAATTTTTTTTTTCCTCTTTATTTTCTTGCATATAGGAGATGAATGGTGAGCTCGTTATGTATTGACACTGTGCTATTTGTTACCTTTACAGTTTAGGGATTCCCTGGAGCAAAAGGTCAACAGTGCCAATGTCAACCAAAAGTTAGCAGTGCTTCAAAAGGTGACTCTGTAATGCCATTAATTTTTTTTTTTTTGAGTTTATTTGTCATCTACTACCATTTCTTTTCCTCTTGACGGAACTTTTTTTTTCTTTTTTTCTTTTTGGTTGTATTTGAAAGGTCGTTCCTCAACTATTTTCTGGTTCTCTGCAGCTTAGAGAGCATCAAGGTTTGATAACTTTGTGTCATGCTTTTAACTGGAAATAACTTGATTATATAATACTTAACTCCAGTTGAAATGAAATTGGCTCCTGCTTTTCTTTTCAAGCCCTAAAAATTTCATCAAAAACATTTGATGGTGCTAACTTCAAAGGATCTATAGTTAGTGTATGTTTGTGTCTATAATCACTGCAAACTTTTTTCTTTTTCCTTTTTCTTGTATCCTACTGACTAAAGAAAGACCTGAGTTCCTGGATTGTAAATGTAACAGAGAATGTCATCTTCAGTTTGATTTTGGTATGTTCTAACAAGATTCCATCGTCAACAGGAAAATACAGCCTTGCTTGAGCAGGTGAAAGTCTTAAACCAACGGCTTGAGGTTCAGAAGTCGAAGTGCAGGTCATGATATGGATGAACTGGTTTCTGGAAGTTGCTTTTGGGTTTAATAAATTTGTCCCCAGCTTCACTACATTGCTCATCATTACATAGCAACTAATTAGCTTACATCTGAAGAAAATTTCTGTTCATTAGCATGCTGAGTGAGTTTATGGCTTCAGTGGAACAGTTAGTAATTAAACCACAGGATAGATCATTTTTATCAAGATACTATGTTTCCCATCAGCTAGGCGTCAACTTTTTCAGCTAAGAGACATTCATGGAATGGCAACGATCTTCTCAAGAGGAAATCCAATGAAGAGGTTGGTTGGTTATATTCAGCTGCTTGATGCTGGATGTATATTTGTATTTATATTTTGTAAGAACTATTGCTTTTAGTGAATTTTTTAAACAGATACAAAGCTAGAATTACATTTTGTTGAAGAAAAGAGAATTTTTACCTGTCTCTACTGGGATATAATGTCTTATCTTATTCTTGAGATTCCTATTGTTGTCCATGTGCAATGCTAATAACAAATTTAATCACTAGTGGATGCTTTCTTCTTTTGTCCACAAAAGAGAGAAATCAGAAAATGAATAGTTCTGTTAGACAATAGAAACCCGCCCAACTTTTGCTGGTACAACATTACAATAGTTAGAGGATGATGAATATTATATCTTTGGTATGTTTTCCTTTTCCATGTTAAAATTATAGTGTCCCCAAATCAGAGAGAGAACTAGCTATTCTTGATTTCAAGTTCTTGTTGAGCCATCAGGATCTGCTGTCGAGTCAGCTCTCAGCTCCTGGAGAAACCTCAAAATCGTCTGAACAAATACCTCATTGTTGTCAGGCTGATTTGAGCTGGCAGGTGTTGTAGCACTAGCACTGCTGCTTCTTCCAGAACTCTATAAACCAAGAAAATAAACCTATTACCAAAATATTAACACAAAAGAAAAGAGTATCCCATCTTGATATTGCTTTATGTCTCTGGCATAAACAAGTTGCAGTCATTATCAAGGAAACTTGAGGTTACCCTTCTTCTCTTCGGTGGTTTTGTTCTGGAACTCATCATCTCTATCAGCTCATTGAACTGGAAATCATAATCAAAATCTTATCATCTGTTCTTTTCAATTCAATCTTTAGTGAGAGAAGAACACAGAACTAGGCACTGTAAATAGTCATGAGGCCAATTTTAGAATGGAACGGATGACTATTGACTATACGTACAAATTATTGTGTGGACATTCATGTCAACTTCCAATACATAGCAATGATTGGTAACAACATATCTCGATTTGTGACTTGAAATCATGAACTTGTAACCGGAGTATTACATAACAATGTACCTGCTTCACAATCTTTTTATACTTCCTGACACAATGATACAGCCTTCTTTCGTCTTCTTGTTCGTTGGACATAGCAAATCTTTGCTCTTTATTCACTCTTGCACTTCGCTAAAATGTTATCGATTGTACGAAGCTGCTTAATATGTATGTATGTATAGGTGTTTAAGAGCCTGTATTTAACATGAAATGATGTTGCTTCAGAGAGAAAAATATGGGCGTTACCACCGACCTCTGCAGAGACAGTAAAGAGAAATGGACAGTTATCTTGCCCGCCGCCATAGCTTTCTCCTTTTAAGCATTTTAAGTAAACGCAATTCTTGTGAAGAGAAAACTTTGTCAAAGCTTTCAGACATACACACAGAAAGAAAGAAGACAAAAACTTCATCAAAATATGTAATGTAAGCTATCCACTCCCACAAACAGGTAAGATAACCAATAACAGCACAATCAAATACTTGCCATAACAAGAGATTCACACTTGACCAACCGAGTAACCACCTGCTTTACTTGCACCAAAACAAAACAAAATAACATAAAATAAAAAACTAGTTTATATACTTGGGAATAAAATTAATTTTATGTTAATTAAATTCATTCAACTATTCTCCAAAAAGACTCATGTCTCTCAATTTTCTCCCATATTCTCACTGAACATGCACAGAAATATTTGAATGCTAATTGTCGTTGCCAATTCATGGAAGGTGATTGTTCCTCGTCATTTCCAAATAAGAAGATTTTGGATCTTCCAAATATTCACACATGATTATTTTCGTTTTTACATAATATTTTTTTAATCCCAAGTTTTGTAACTTAATTTGCTATAAAATATTTGAATTGAGCCCGCCAGGCATAAAAAGCTATGATAGGACAGGTTTTATGTGTATATTAATTAGGACAGGTTCTATCACACTTAACAGATTAACTGATCTATTCTACAAAAAGTAAATGATAAGGAGTGAACAATTAATTTAGTAAGTAATGTCTTTCATAATATATACATAAACTTTCCTTATTTTCATATGTATAAAAAGATTTACAAACCATTTCATTTAAATATCATGCACAAATATAATTTTAAATAATTTTTTTAAAATAATCATAAGTTTGTTTCATTTAGACATTAATAAGATAACATATTAAATTATATTTCATAAACTTTATAAATGCAGAAACATATAAATATCATTTTAAAAAATACTCAATTATTTATTTCACATAATTTTCACTTGTACTCTGATAATTCAGTCAATTAATAAAATCATAATTATGTGTATACTCAGATCAAAATATTAGTTGATTCATATAGTTAAATATATCGACTGTAGTGAATTTAAATTATAACGATAATCATAATATTTTGAACAAAGAAGCCAAAATATTTCATTGCAATTAGTCATATAAAAATCATGCATAATATAATGGCTTGTATTAATTTACTTACAAAGCATTTAATAAATTTTATAATCAAATAATAATTTTTATAAACAATTAATAAACCATTTAAAAAAACATGCAATTTATAAGAATTCATAATGTAAATATATTTATGGAATAATCAATTATTTCACAAATATTGGAGTGAAATAATTATGTCATAAAATGCTTCATAAATATAATGCAAAAATAACAATAAATATCATAAATGAAATTATTTACCTTGATCCAAATCTAAACCTTTAACTACTTCTAATGGTCGTTTGAAGATTTGAGTTTCTTATAATAACAAACCATCTTATCAAAACACTTAACATAATACATAGAGATATATAGCAAAATTTTGTATGTCTACACTACTCACTCATGAAATCTAAGCAAGATTACTAACGAATTTGAAAATTTAATTTTCAATCTATAATTCGAATTAAGTTAAAATTATATATATTTTTTGAGCATATCTAAGAATATATAAAATTTTCATAATATTTTTGTTCCAAAAAAAATTTTTAAAATAATAAATATTTTAAAAAAACTATTTCAAAAATACACAAGACTCAACAGAAAAATTTATGAATATTAAAATATATTTGTAAAAATTACGAAATTTATACACAAAACAGTAAACATGTATACAAAGTATCATAAAAATTTTTATAATTATTTAAGGCCTATTGATATTTGAAAATAATAAAAATTTCAAAAAATATAAACATGTACAAAATATTCTATAATTGAAATTCACTTAAATTAAAATTTATAAATATTTAAATATGCTTTTAAAAATAATGAAATTTATAAAAAAATAGTAAATATGTATATAAAATAAAATAAAAATTGTCATAATTATTTAAGGTATTTTCATATCTCAAAATAATGAATATTTTAGAAAAATAATATTTCTAGAATTTTTTCAAAATTGAGATTCACTTAAACTAAAATTCATTAATAATTAAATACAATTTTAAAAGTTCTAAAATTTATACAACACTCACTAAACATATGTACTAATCAGCATATAAAATTTTATAATTTTTAAAAGCCATTTGATATTTCAAATAATTCACAATATACAATAAAAACGCATAATACATAAAATTTCAAAAGTAAAATCCTAATTTTAAAATTCTGTATAAAATTAAATTTAATTCTATTTTCTGTGAAGTAAAATTCTATAGTCTCCTTAATATACAAACATTCATTATTCTAAAAATCATAATAAGCATACTTGTCAGAATTTTAGTTTAAAATTTTTATAGATAATATGTTTAGAAAATTAATGTAAAGTTTTAATATAATCAACTCACTAATTTAAAATCAAGAATTCTATTTCATCTAAACTAAAACACGTAGAATAAAAAAAAATAACAATTTTAAATAAATTAAATTATAGATAATTCATAACATCAATACAAAAATTATATTTAATCTAAACTAAATTGTATAATAACTAATCTTAATAAAATTAAACCAAACAATAATTCATAATGATAAACAAATAATTCTATTTAATCTAGATTAAAATATGTAAAAATAACAATTAAAACAAACGATAATTCATAAAAAAATAATTAAATTCATAATTCTATGGACTAAAAATTTTGACAATTCGTAAAACTCAAAAAAAAAATTTCTTTTATGTATGAAAAATAAAATACATGATAGAAAAAACAAATCTTGTTTATATTTTACTTGAAAAGAAAATAAAATAAATAAAAATAAAAACTTAATTAATATTATAATAATAATAATTATTATTATTTAAAAAAACAAAATTCTTTCAAAATTTCCATCACTCGTATCATTATTTATTATTTATGTTTAAAAATTTAAAAATTTAAAAATTAAATTTAAATAATTAAATCAAAATCATACCATATTTTATTTTTATTACCGTTTAAACAAAAATTTAAACTTAAAAATAAATAAATAATATCTAACAACATCTCATTCTAATTAAAACAACCCGTATCACAAGAATAACCAGCATTACTCCCTGAAAACGGTGCCAACGTGTCTACCGGACATGACAAAAACATTTCTGAAGACTGCTAATATTATGAACATTTCTAATACAAAAGTCAAAAAGAAAAAGTAATGCTCAAGCTAAGTAACCTAATGGACATGAACAATTCACTACATTGTTTGCCAAGCACTCCTCCAAGCCATATAACACGAATAATCAATGTGAGAGCAAAGATTCAGGAATGATTGTGCCACCATGCACATACCTTAAAACCACAAAACCCCTGAAAAAGATAAGGGGGAAAATGAACATGTACAAATAGTTCCAAAGTTTATATATTTCTTGCACAAAAAATCTTGCAAAATTTTATCTGTGTACACAGTAGGTAAAACTTAATCAATCTCCATAGCTGAAATTACATAGGAAAATCTGTACATCTGAAGTATTGTTCTTTGTTGACTACAGATAATATCAACCCAATCTTACTGGGAAGCCAATGACCAGAAATTCAGGAGAAAGGATGGTGACATGGCAAACCAACAGATAAAAGCCATTCCCGTAGCCATATCAAACCTTTTACAGTGATTCACTGCACATCTTTGAAGATCATTGCCAATGAGGACTGTGATGCCAGCAGATGCACAGGCAGCTGCAAATGTGAGGGTGGATGTGATCTGCACCAATATATCGACTTTCATTGAGCTTGAGGATAAAGTAAATTCAACTGGATGTTTTGGGGCAATAAGTTGACATTTATAGCCTTCAAAAAATCTTCCATGTGGGTTCACATGCTTAAACAAAGTGATAGAGACAAGTATTTGATATCCACGGCATCAAAAACTATTCTATGCACACAAACATGAAAGAAATTATAATATATATATATATATATGGTGGAAAAGAATGACAGAAAGACAAAGTACTGTATAAATGGGTACCATCACCTATGTAAGAGTCTAAGCGGTCAAGTCTCAACAAGACAATCTTTTTAACCAAGGAGCAAACATTATTATGCAAAATAGGCATCTAGTTAGATAAATCCAAATACCAGAGTACCCTTTTCATTAGTAATTGAAAACTATTAGACTAGTACTCTTCAAACAATCAGATTTTTCCATTTGCTCTCTAAAGGAACTATGCTCAACCAAGAAAAGACCGATTAATGATTGAATAGAAACTGCAACAATTGTTTGTTTCTCTGTTATTAAGTGGAAAAATTTAAAGCCCAAACCAGAGTGGTTGGCACGACTTTTTCTCTAGGCTGGGCTAAATTTTTGTAGTTACAATTTTTGAGAATTTTTTAATTGAACCTCATATATACAACAAAATTCATTATTGAAAAACATACCTATTACATGAGGCTTATCAATTAAAACTTAAAGCCGCAACTAAAAAATATGCAGTTTATAAAGAGAGGTTATTTGAAATTTAGAATTAGAGTTTTGATAGTGTTCAAACAATGCATGTGTTGATGTTTTAGGGAAGAAAATGAAGAAATAAAGAATACAAAATGATAATTGGTATTTTATTGAAGTGTTTATCAAGAGGGAGAAAACAAGTATGAATCTAAATTGTTTTGAATTTTTTTTTAAAAAAAATGTAAAATAATGAAATCCACAATATGAAAGTAGAATTTGCAAATAAATTCAATATTATTATTAGGGAACTAGAATTATTAAAAGATAATTTATCCTATAATTTATACAATCTTTATTTATTGTAAATTATTCACTCTTTCTATAAGGTTTTGGCCTACCCCACAAATAGTTAAACACATGATTGAGAGATTTATAAAAGGAAAGAACAACAAAACATCTCCATGAAACAAAGTATTAAACAAAGTCCTAATATTAAACTTATGGTTAAACTTGAAATAATTATATAGTGAATCAAAGTCTATCAAAAGAAATAAATAACAAAATTCTAATGTTGAAGGTCAAAATGTGTTATAGTTTTATTGTCTGTATGATTTTGGTGCAAGAGGAAGAGTTTGACATAGAGAGAAAGGAATAGAGTCTTGAGATGAGGCAACTAAAAATTGTGGAATAAAGGCTGATAATTATTGGATAGATAATGAAAAATTAGTGGTAATATTATAAATAAATAAAGTCACATATAATCACAAAGGCATATTTGTAAAAACACCATTTTTGGGAGTTGAGCCCGACCTAGCTCACACCGATCTCCGTCCCTCATACAAACCTATCTCTACTGCACATCAACCCCAACACCAGCCCACCCTATTCTCAAGCCACTTTTTTGATACCCAAAAATCCTCCAACCTTCTATTTGTACCCACAAAATTCAAAACTAGAGACTACTATTTGATCATATAACCTTGGTAGTTAAGAAACTCATGAGATATAAATACCCTAGAGGGGTAGGCAGAAGAGTTTTACCCTGACCTCTTGGTCAAATCCAAGGGTCTTTTACTACTCAACCCACCTGCTCAACCCCAAGAGGTTCTTAAGCTAATTGGGAACTGAAAAACTATCATGAAGGGAAAGATAAACTAGTTTAATACTAGACTTTTGAGATTGTAAATTCAGCGAAAAACTTCTGCTTCCAACTAAGTCTATGTCAGTTGTTCAGCAAAAGCACAGAGTAAACAAATATTTGCTAGACATTAAAAAAAATGTCATAGCAGATAGAATAACCTCCACAAACTACAGACACCAAACAACAAGCTGGTTTTATCATACTGTGACCCACACAAAAAAATCAATCAATATTATAGTTGAGAGAAAACTGACATTACTAACTAATTAAATGACAGAATGATGTGAAACATACAGGTAGCCAGTTTCTAGAGTTTTATCAATGACTATATGGCATCTAATCAACAAAACTACACCATAAGCTTGTCTGCACATTTTCCAGACTTGATAATAGAAGCTCTTACCCCATCACCGATGGTTAAAAACTGGATAGCTTGGTAGTTTCGCAGACTTCGTCTCACCAAGAGGGCGTATAAATCAAGTACGGCCAGGGACAAACTCCACAAACTTTGCAAGCCAACAGCAAGAACAAGGTAACTGATGCATTGAGATCAAGAAAAAACTTTGTCATCTTCTTATATTCAAAATAGATAAAAATTAAAATACATCAACAAATGAACACGATTTAGATATCAGTTTGTCGAGCACTTAAGGCACCACAGAAAATTTTCTGCTGCAAAAAAGAAAAAAAAATTCCCTCACCACTATTGTAAATTAAGTATGTAATAAAATATAAGCTCAAATTCAATGCTCATATGTTCTTTGGCATGACAGTCTCATAAATTTACCATTGTAAGAAAAACAAGATCACTTCTACCAGGTTTTGTCCATCTTCACATTCAAGCTCAGATGCTAATCTTTTCCTGTTGCCAGACTAAATTTGCTCATGTAGTAAAGGATACTCAATCTGGAAATCAAATTTTTTGTCAGACAAAATACATACATTTTTAAATGTCTTTCCAATTGCTTCAGTAAGTTCAAAAAAGTGAAAACTGGATCCATCGACCTAAGATGAAGAGAAGGGTCTATCTATTTTATTTAGTTATTAAGAAGAATTTCCCCTTGTCATTTAACAGTTTTAGTGCGTGTATACGGAAATAAGTGCCCTGCTTAATATCATTTTTCAATAAGATCATAAATGTATGGCTTCGTTGTCTGAAAGAAACCCTTCAGCAATAATTACTTAAGATTAGTTTGCCGTAAAAATAACAAGAACCCAGAAATTTATACGATACCAAAACGCTGTCGCTTGGTGAAAATCGTTGGTGGAGGCCATGCAAGAGACAGATACGACTGCGGAAACAAACTGAATGAGACGAAGAATGAGACTGCCCGGGGTGCCTGGCATGCCCTGTACGTCCTTCATTCTAACTCTAGGTCCCGCTGCCGCCGCCTCCGTCAAAGGTGGTGCCTCCACTGGGTGCACCGCTGGCCGGCTCCCGTTCATCGCTGTAGTTAAAGACCCGATCGGTTAATCAAATCATCAAACCCTACAAAAAAAATAAAAATCTACTCGGTTCAAGGGAATATATATTGAAAGGGAAAAGTGACCATTTGCTTTGCTTTGCAAATCTGGATTGAATACTCCACATAGATCGTTGGTATTTGGCATGTGATTAATTTCGCCCGTTACATCTGGGCCGTTCAATATCGACTGGGCCAAGTCAGTGGTGGGATCAATGACAATATTCTTGTGGGTTTCTGAGTTGGGTTTCTTTTTCTTTATGATTTCATTAAAATTCACATCTTTCGTGATTTGGTAAAATTCGCATCTTTAATGACTTGAGAAAGATGACAACATCGTTTTGGCAAACAACCGGTCAACGTACAACAATTCGCATGGTCGAGACAGATAACATCGTTTTGGCAAACGGCCAACTCTAGTACGAGTCTCTGGTTAATCTAACTACCGACTGGGTTTCACTTGTTCTTGTGAAAATTATAAAGTGTCTCATCTTCTTTGGCTTTGAAAAATTAGGATCGCAGTCAAGAAATCGAGAGGCCATACAAAAATGCCAGTAAGTGAGACCTAAAAGCCTGAATTTGCTTTTATATTGCACAAGGGTTTTCCCGTTCTACTTGAAGATTTTCAAGTGGCAAATTCTGAAAATTTACGTTTTGCAACATCTAGAATATTGGCTATAGCTGAATATGAATGGATATTATAAACGAGGACTTTATTAATAGAAACATCAAACTAGGCCTAATGGCCTTTACATATATTATAAAAGCTAGAAAAGCACCATTTCGAACAACATTAAATAGTTACCAAAATGATTTTAACACATCTGCATAGAAACAACATCAGCGCACAAACATTCTTAAAATTCACCACCACGGAGACGGAGAACAAGGTGGAGGGTAGACTCCTTCTGAATGTTGTAGTCAGCTAAGGTACGCCCGTCCTCAAGCTGCTTTCCAGCAAAGATAAGCCTCTGCTGATCTGGGGGAATCCCCTCCTTGTCCTGAATCTTTGCCTTAACATTGTCAATAGTGTCCGAGCTCTCCACCTCCAAAGTTATTGTCTTTCCGGTGAGGGTCTTCACGAAAATTTGCATGCCTCCCCTCAAACGCAGCACCAGGTGCAGGGTTGACTCCTTCTGGATGTTGTAATCCGCCAGGGTACGTCCGTCTTCCAGCTGCTTACCAGCGAAGATCAGCCTCTGCTGGTCAGGTGGGATTCCTTCCTTGTCTTGAATCTTGGCCTTGACGTTGTCAATTGTGTCGGAGCTCTCCACCTCAAGGGTGATAGTCTTTCCGGTTAAAGTCTTGACGAAAATCTGCATGCCACCACGAAGCCTGAGAACCAAGTGGAGGGTTGATTCTTTCTGGATGTTGTAGTCCGCCAGGGTACGGCCATCTTCCAGTTGCTTTCCGGCAAAAATCAGCCTCTGCTGGTCTGGGGGGATTCCTTCCTTGTCCTGAATCTTGGCCTTAACGTTGTCGATTGTGTCCGAACTCTCCACCTCGAGGGTGATGGTCTTGCCGGTCAAAGTTTTGACGAATATCTGCATGCCACCGCGGAGCCTAAGAACGAGGTGGAGAGTTGACTCCTTCTGGATGTTGTAATCGGCCAAAGTTCGGCCGTCTTCAAGTTGCTTTCCGGCGAAGATCAAACGTTGCTGATCTGGAGGAATACCCTCCTTGTCTTGGATCTTAGCCTTGACGTTGTCGATGGTGTCGGAGCTCTCGACCTCGAGAGTAATTGTCTTGCCGGTCAAAGTTTTCACAAAGATCTGCATCTGAAAATCCCAAACAGACAAATAAACAAGCGATTAAGAACAATATTATTACAACCAAACAGATCAAAAAACCAGAACCCAGAACCAGAAATTAGAACTAAGAGATTTATAAATGTTACCTTCAGAGCCTGAGATTGAGAGATTCTGAATTTCTATAAAACAAAAGAGAGAAATTTAGCAGTGAGCGAATAAAACTTGAAATGGTGGCCGGTTTATATAGAATTGATTGCCGACCTAAAGGGCGAACTACGGTCACCTAACCCTAGAAGATATTGCACGAGAAATTTAATGGTTACACGCAAGCGAAGAATCACCGTTCATTTACCCCACCTTCACGCTAAAGTCGGGCATAAAACGACAGATCACAGGATCCCACGCGCTGCTCCACTGCCGTCACATGATTGTCCACCTATTAGACATTTTATAAATTATAATTAGAAAGGTCATACCAGTAACGGCTAGCAATTTTGACACGAATTTGAATTTTCTGCTGATTTATTTTTTTAACTTAATAAAATAATAACATAATATATATTTATTAATAATAAATAATTTAAATCATATTTTAAATTTTTAATTTATATAATAAAATATAAAATTAATTTATAAATTTTATTAATATATAATTTAAATTATTTATTATTTTATGTATCACATATTGTCTTATTAAAAGTCTAAAAAAAATAAAGAAAAAATTTAAATTTATTTTGATAATTTAAATTGTTCCAAAAAATAATACAATTTAAATAATAATATTTGATTCCTTATTTTTTATGATTTATTAAATAAGAATATAATTTAGAAATTTTTATTAAATAAGAATGAATCAGAGAACGTCCTGATTTGAAAATGGGTTGTTCTGTCTTTATGTTTATTCTTTATTTTATTATAATATAAGAATGTCAAGAATTTTTAATTTAAATAATTAAAATTTTAATTCTCAAATTTAATTTGTATTTTTTAGAATTTATTAATTATTTCTAATTTATTTAATTTATAATTTTGTATTTAAATAAAAATAAAATAGTTATATTTATATTTTTAAAACAAATAATATAAAAAAATTTAAACATTATCATCATTTTCCAACATTTACAATTTGTTTTTGTCACAATAATATATTGAAAATAAATTTGATTTCTTTTTTTTAAAAAAATAATGCAATGAAATCAAAATAATTCACATTATCACCAACTTTTACTGTTAAAAAAATATTTATTAAAAATATTATCATTTATATACAAGACGTGTGTTAATAATTATAATTATAATTTTTAATTAAAAAAAGGTAAAAACACTAAGCTAAATAAAATCTTTAAAGTTTTATGTTTGTTATTAACTTTGCAAAAAATATATATATTTTTTTGTTTTGTAGCTAAAAATAAAAGGTTGAAAATTTTATTATTTTTTTTTCTCTTAATTAATTTTGTGTTAATATATTAAAAAATAATTCAATAATTAACCTATTTTCATGCTCGTCCTTGTCTCAAAATAAAAACGACGGAAAAATGGTTCTCGAATTTCGCTTTGATAGGGCCGAGCCCTACTGGGTATTTTTAACATCCCTATTGTCATTTTATCAAAATGGGAAAATTACTCTTATTAAAGTAGTGAAATTTTATGACGTCATAATTATACATAGTAACATAAGTTGACATATGGTTCAGGATTAATAATTTGTAATTAAAATTATATTTAATAGATGAACAAATTAACGTGGTACAAGAATATGTGAGTGCATGAGCATTTACAATTTCACAAATTATGTTTTATTTTACGTAAAATTTAATAATTGTTGATGGTTACAGCTAACCAATCATTTAGAGTATTATTATTTTCGGTAGCCATAACTAAAATTCTACGCAATCTCATTATTCGAATCAATCACACACTACGTTGATTAAATCCTGTCCCTTGGGTTGTAGGAAACTTTTCTAAGACCAACATTACTTTTGCAGACTACTACTGCCTTTGTATAAATAAAACCTGCGGCTTCTTCTCTTCCCTGGTTTAATCACTTATAATGTTTTTAAATAGTTCACAATTAAAGAATCTATGTATATATATATATATGCATTTATTATTATACATGCATATATTGATTTGTACACAATTAAACTATTTTTAACACAAACAATAAATATCTTTAAAAATTTTAAAAAAATATTTTTTTTCGTTAACATATAAATGAAAAAAATCATGTTATTGCAAATTTTATTATAGTTTTCGATATTGTATTCAAAGTTAAAAAAAAAAAATACACATAATAAATATGTATATTCTACTAAAAATAGGAAAAATGATAGGTTTTATGTGTTATTCAATTTTTGCATATTACAACATCTTTAACTTCAAAATCACAATCCCACAATTTCAAATAATTCCTAAGTATGTAGTAAAACTAAAGCAAAAAGTTAAAATTCTAATCAAATTGTAACAACCCGAGTTTGTGAATGGGCTACAGAAATCCAGTTGGACAAAAGTATGGGCTCAACGTTGAAGCCCATATCTCAAGCCATGGCCTCATGGTTAAAAGCAGTACTACATGAACACCAATTTTTTCTCATAAGACCCCCTACTCTTTTAAATAATTGCAATTTTGAGGTATGGTGAATTCGTGTATTAAGAACAATTTTGTAATTAAAGAAATTAAGAAAATTTAAAAATTTTAATAGTGGGGTCCAATTGCCCAACTCTGGGAGCCGAGCCGAGCCGAGCCTCAGAGAGGACCCACCCATGTTTAGCCCATGCCCAAATGTCTATTCAAGCTATTAAACTTTGTCATGTCTCAAAGCGTTGATTTGTACTTCCGATCTAATTTATGTCTATATTAAGTAAGTGGTTTGCTTGTTTGGTATGATTTTTTTTAAATGGTCGAAATTTTTTTTTATTTTTTTATAAAATAATTTAAATTAAATAATTATAAAGTACTCTTCTTTTAACCAATGGCCACTGCCCGTTGTTTCTAATGAGGCCCAATGTATTCAAAGGTCTTCCTGGCCCATATTTATTAATTTCTAGTTCTGAATGCGGCCCATTAGGCCCAAAAATAGATGGCGTTACTAAGGATACACGAAACTAGAATACTATTCCCTGAAGTTACAGCCATCAGATGACGTCAAAATTGTCAGTGTCGGTCCCACATTTGGTTGTCCGTGTCGTCCTGACGAGCCGAGCCTGTGCTATTCGGTTGAAAAATGGAAAAGCGTTGGCAGATTGCCACGTCATCAAGAATCCCTGTCGTTCAGGGAGGGGACTTTTGACAGAGGTGAAGTCATGGACGTTGATAGAGACACCTAGCATTTTTTTTTAATCAGGTGGGACCATTCCTCTTTTACTTGTATCAGACGCATCATCCTGACCGCTGATAAGCGCCCCGACTCTTGTAGGGGTTGCGTTCTTGACTTACTTGCAATTTTGGTCTTAATTAATTCATTAATTAATTAATTAATTAATTCGAGTCTTTTTTTTGGAAAAAGACAGAAATTGATGAATAAAGATTACAAAGATTTTAAATGATTTATTTATGATAAATCCACGTCAGTTTTAATTCTTCGAAAATGATTTAAAGAGTGAGAAGACATATTTGGATTATATTAACTCAATTTTTGTCACCAACCATCTTGCAAGTAGTCGATTCAAATTTTTTTATAATGCAAGACAACGAATTCTACACTTACATGCAGCAAGTGAAATATTATCATGCATTTTTTTTTAAATTAACGAAAAATTTAATTTAAAAAAAGTTAAATAAAAAAATACGTTTATTTTTCTTAGGTTGTTTGTTCGCTAATACTATTTTTTTTATAATTACATAAATAATATTCATAATTAAATATGTCAAATGCATACAAAAGTTTGCAAATTCGATCTTGTTAATTTAATTTAAAAATTATTAATAAATAAGTTTTACATAATTGGCAATATGTTAATTCATATATTTGTAAATTTATTAATGTTAACACAAAATTAAAATCTTTCTTATGCAAAATTTAAAAAATTATACTGTTAAAATTATAATCGTAACTTAAATTAGGAATAATAAACATCTAAAAATATCTTATTAATCTAAATTATATTTATATTATTGATATATAATTTTTTATTTAATATTTTGTGTAAATAATATATTTTATTTTTAAACGAACATTTAATTGAGGCAAAAATTGGAGCGAGTTAAATGCAATGTATATAATAGTAAAAGTATATATTAAAAAATTATAAAAATTCATAAACAATTTTTTGATATTGATGTTTGGCCTTATTGCGAATAGTATTGTATCTAGTTTAACTACCAAAATCATTTATATAATTGTAAAGATTGATTGTTTGCCAACAAATGATCTAGGGAAGGTAAACTTATCTTTCACAAAAGTTTTCATAAATGAAGATTTTCACAAATCTTAACAAAGTTATGTGATAATTTTCTATACATAAATTTATGTAGCTTCTAGATGTGGAGTGCTAAAAAAAAAATTTGCTAATTTACCTTAGCACTTGTAATGTATAACACTTTTGTTCTAGTGCTTTTGGAAAAAGTTTTTAGTGTTTGGTTATGGATTATAAAAGGCACTTATGAAGGACTTTTATTCCTAAATGATATGATTGAATGTGTAAAAAAGAAATCGCTTTGGCATTGGTAAATTACCAACATAGACATCTTATATATTTGTAAAATAAATAAAATTTGTTTTGTGAACATAATAAAATATAAATATATATTTAAACCTAATTTCGATATTAATGATATTTTTATAATAGTATCACTTAGATGGATCTTTTTATATTTGGTTTTTTAATAAAATAAAAATAGCCATTTAATGATAATAGTGTTCCTAAAAATATTTTTATTTGTTGTCATTATTGTTGTAAATAATTATTAAATAAATTTATCATGAAATAATCCCAATCTTAAATCCTAGAAAAATAAAAGAAGGTACTCAAATAGTCAAATACAAATGTTCTATATCACATATAATAGACTAATATAAAATAAAAAATATCATAATATTATTTACTCTTTTAGGTTTAGATTTTGTATTGGCATATCTTATATCAAAATAGTTGAGTTTGAGTTAGTTTTTAATATTTGAACAATGAATTATAAATAGTGGTTGAAGTAATAAACAGTAAATTAGAACAATACTTGTGAATACTAATTAAGTGCCAAGTTAGTGCTAACTTGGTGTTCGAGTGACCAAGTTATTTGGATAGCTCTTTGAGTTAGCACAATTTTCTACTAGTGCAATAAATAATAAATATAAACAGTGAATTGTGAACAATACTTAATACTAAGTTAGTGCTAACTTGGCACTTGAACAATTAATGGCGACGTAACAAAAGTAATCAAGTTTTAAGTAAATGAAATTTCTTAATTTGTTTCTCTTGAGTGCCTTTTACCACATTATTTTACATCAAATTCAATTAAGAAATCTTCAAAGACCAAATTATTATTGATGAGTAGAATTTTAGCATTGTAAACGTGTCATTAAGAATTTTACTAAAAAAAATTTAAATTCTTAAAATAAGACTATTTAGAATAGTCACTCATTAAGTTAATTAGATTTGAGTGTCAAAACTTCTTAAACTACATCATTGGTTGTAGATTTTCCTTTACCAGTAAAATTTTTAAGTGGTTTTTGTATCAATCCATATTCATAAAGTTTTTTATTAATAACAAATTTATGTTTTATTATTTAATTATTTTATTACTTTAGATTAAATTTGTTATTGTGGCTTTATGGTTTTGAATTGTTTGATAATCATTGATCTAGAGTCAATAAATTTTAGTTTATAATTTAAGTTTTTTTACTATGTAAAATACTTTTTATCTATCCTTTAAGTGTTCTAGAATCTAAATATAAGTTTTTTAATTAGTATAAGAGTCTTGTTTGATCTGTAGCCTTAGTTTTTATTTTAATGGAGTATAGACCTTAAAGTTTGTTTATTTCACTAGATTTTGATGAAAATAATTACCTATGTTGAAAAGTATATATGAAAGCCTTTTTTAAGGCTATAGATGAATGAGTGTGAATGTCTTATGGAAACACTTGAAATTCACCTTCTATTACTACTAATAAAGTTTTAGGATTTTAAGAATTAAATCTGTAGATAAAAATGAGTTGTTGAACATCGATGGCAATAGCAAAACTATAGATACTATCTTCATAGCAATATTATGTGAAAAGTTCAAATAAAAATTCATATGTGAAATTATCAAGGAGGCTTAGGGTGTTTTAGAAACTACCCACGAGGGTACTAAGAATGTCAAGAACTCCAAGCTACGAACATGAAATTTTAAGTTTGAGAAATTAAGATTAGAGAAGATGAACGCTTTGATAAGTTTTGTGCTAAGCTAAATAATATAGTAAACTTTAGGTTTAATCTAAGTGGAAAAAAAAATTTGAAAGTCATGTAGCTAGAAAAGTCCTAAGAAGTTTGAGAAGTTTCATTCTAAAGTCACTATTATAGAAGAAACAAGGATATAGACTCGGTTAAAATAGAGAAATTAGTTGATTCATTTTAAACTCATGAGTTGAGTTTCCATGCATCAAAGAAGTCTATATCCATTACACTTAAGTTTGTAAATGTAAAGATTGAAAAAGAATTAGATGAATTGACATGATCCGCCTAAACTCCTTCTAAGAATTTAAGTGTGTCCTGCTAAGTATTGTATTTTTTTATTTTCATATACTATTTGTATAATTCTTACGTAACCAAATTTCATGATTAAATAACATAAATGGCCTCAGGCCTCTGTCAATATTATTTATTAAAGTTTCATGTTTACTATAACATTTATACATTATTTACATATACATATATGTATCTATTCCTTATATACATATAAACATATTATGCTTATAAAATGACTCATTTAGTATGTGTTTAGTGGTCTCAATTTCAAATGTCAAATTGTACACTACATAAATCTAGCGAGACCTGAAAAAAATAGAAAAAAATAAGAAAATAATAAGCTTGTGGTTTAATGAGTGAATTTAATTAAAAAAGTATGTGTTTTTTGTTATAAATAAATATATAATTACTTAAATTCATGTATAAATTATCTATCAATCAGATACTATAAATTTTTAATAGTATAATTGATCAATTTACATTAAACAACTACCCAAAATGATATATCACGTTTGGTGAAAAACTTTTACTTTAGCAAAAGTTTCAAAAACATACTTGAGGCTTTATATTTTTGTCAGAGTAGTTATAATCATATCCCACAACCACGTTTTCTAATTAAAGTTTTATAATTATATCAAAAACATGCTCGATAATTTTGTAATCTTGTCCAAATAGTCATAATCATACTTACGACCTTGTACTTTTGCTAGGATTTCAGAATCATGTCAAAGACACACATGACAATCTCGTATTTTTGTTTGATCAATCATAATCATACTTCAAATCTCATATTTTTGCAAGAATTTCATATTATAATCACTTCATTTCATAATAAATTTAACATCAAATATATGATATGACATCTAAACTATCATATCCTATTAGATTTATTATACACGTGAACAAATATAATCACATAAATTTTAAATACAATACAATTTATTGTACTAATATAAGTGTTTATAAATTATCTACTTATAATTTGATAATCAATCTTGGATAATTTTAGACTCATAAAATCTTTATCGCCTTGCTTGTTCTTAAAACACACAAGAATAAAAAATTAAATGTTTAAATTAATTCAAAATCTAACATGGCTTACAAATATGAAAACATAAATATTTTGATTTTCAATCTTTTAGATACATTTCTTGTATCATTTCTTTTGTTTGACGTTGATTTTTCTTACTTTTCCATCTTTTCTTTTCTTTTGTTTCCTTTTTCTCTCAGTTGCTTTCTCTCCTTCACTCAATTTAATTTCTGAAATTAAAAGTAAACAGTCGAATCAATTTGCATATTTATGTAAGCACGAGTAAGCAGTTGAATCAATTTGCATATTTATGTAAGCACCGAATGAGTTGCTTGACCAACTCAAATTGCAAAATTAACAAGAGCATCACCTGCTTACTTTATCCTTTCATTTAATTATAAAAAGCTGTGTTACATGAATGATCACATGAGGATGACGAAATGGAGTAGTTTATAAAGAAATTTAGAAAATTTTTTTGGCCTGAGAAAAAATTTTCTAGTAATAGTGAGACTTCTTCTGGGAAAGGTAAGAGTTTTACTAAAAAATGGTAAGGACAAAAAACCCTCTCAACAAATTCAATGCTACGAGTGAAAAGGGTTTGGATAAATAAGATTTGAGTGTCCTTACTTTTTTAAAGGCAAAAAAGCCATGAATATCCTTATGTAAACATATTCATTACATTCAGTTATGTATCTACTAGTTGACATTGGATGGCCATGAACATATTTTTTATTACCTTTGTAGAATAATAAATTTAAAATTATTTTATTCCAAATGAATGAATATGAAATATAAGATTAGTAGATGATCTACAAAATAGACTTTCGTCTCGTTGCTACGTATTCTAATAATTCTGGAAATTCTTACACTATATAAAGTAAGAGGGTGTGTTTATAATTGCCATCCATTGTCCATCATTTGCTATTCCATTTCAGAAAATAAACCCCGCCAATGCGTAGATTGCGAAATATGGAGTCTGCTGGGAGTGACAAAATCCTAATCCCAGGTCGTCACCAATTACCAATGGGGGTGGCTGACCTCTTGTGGTTGCCCTTTTTTTTTAATTTTTATTTTAAAATAAATATTAATTTTTATTAATAAATTAAATCTATGGTAAGTTGACATGCGTGATGTCATTTTGTTTATAGCTAAGTAAATAAAAAATTGACAGGTGACTATTTCATCTTATAAACTCGTATACATATTCCCTATTATCCTTATGCAAACCTTAACCGACGTTTGTAAGTAACAAATTGAAGTATAAATGAGTAATTTTCAAACTAATAGAACTAAATTGTAAATTTCGATATATTTTAGAGGATGAACTGTTCCTTTCTCATATTTTTAAACAAATTTTGCAAACAATACCACTATCTGTAAAGGTATTGAATTTTCTTTTAATTGCAAAGCCTCAAGTAAATGCGTCGAAATGTACAATGGAAAAATATTACGACTTTGGGGTTGATGCTGATTCAGTGGTTTGTGGGTGGTTTAAGGTGGCATTGTCCGCGGAGAAACCACCTCTTTAGCTTTGGTATAGTGAAAATCAGCATATCCTACTGGCCGTAAACTTGGTAAGAACACAAAAGAATTTCTCAACTACTCTAGGAAGAACAAGAAAATCTGAAGTTATTTCTTTCAATGGACAGTTGAATTGTAAATTGATTTATCCTTCTAGAGAAAGAAGAACAAATAAACATGAGCAGAAAAAGTAAAGAAAGAAAAGATAAGACAAAAGGGCATTGAATGTTAGTGAGGTAGTTGTCCCATGTGCCGTGCTCCCTTTCCCGTGACTTGGATCTTTCAATATAAACCATAGTTTTTGTTTTCATTTTATTAATTTGGTGACAGTTTCTTGACGTAATTAGAAAGCAAAAGGTAAAACCCTAGGGGCTAAGGCAGAGCACACCGAAGACAAAACACCAATAATGTCGATATATTTTAATTAGGTGGGTTTGTCTTTAAGTTTCTAGGTAGAAACCATGCATTATTTGGTGGAATTTGCGACTGAAATCAATATAGCTTTGGGAATGGCTCCACTTTTCTCTCTGTTTTTGCTGTTCTTGACTACATACATACATACATGCATACATACATACATATGGCCTTTAATTCGGGTTTTGTATTGTTTAAGATTTTTTTTTAATATTTAACATTAATATTAATCAATTAGATGAAATTGAAAATGAAAATGGTGTTGGTGCAAGCACCAATGCAAAGAAAAAGAAAACGAAACCAAACGGTGAGGAGCCGTTGATCAAACGGTTTCAGAAATTTCACATGATCCCACCAAGGATCTGGTCGCCATGCATGCTTCTGAAGCGTTGGGGTGGTTGTGCTCTTTGTCGGTGACTCTTCTACATTTAACCCTATTCTTAATTTTTTTTTAATCAAAATTTATTAATTAAAATTATGCAAGCAAATATCAAGTTAAAGCGGCAGTCAAAAGGAAGAGAAGAAACAAAGCAAAAAGAAACCAGCACAGTCAACGAAACGCCGCAACACATGGAACTGAGATTACGTTGGCCACACGTGAATTCATTAGTAACCACTTTTTTAACTTGAAAGTAAAGTACAACTTAAACTGCCAATCGTGGGTCCCACCTGCCAGCTCTCACGTGCGAATGATTAACTTTTAGAAAAGAATGCGTTGTCTTTCTGCCTGCCCTTCGCTCTCACAAAACTATTTGACCTTTTTGCCTCCTTCATTATGCCAACCCTAATTGTTATTATTGTGATGACTATTAATCCCATCTTACATTCTAGAGGCTTACGTTATTAATTAATTATTAATTGGGTTAATTAATCCTACAGTAGTGGCAACGCGTGTCGAGATTTTACTGGTTAGGAATCACTGTTATAATCCCTGAGAATCTGTTGTCGTGTGAAACAACGATTGACACTAAACAAATTGTTGAGTAAATTGAGAGTTGGATTGGACCTCCAACCGCGTTGTTTTCTGTTTCCTAATTCACGCACGGAACATTGATCCTTTAGAAAATGACAGGAAATTGGTGCCTAGTCAAGGAGATAAGCTGGCGGTAGACGTAAAAGAAAAGAGATGGCTTTTTATTGCGCGGCACGAAATTCAGGCATTTTTGTTGTTGGGATTTTGCTGTATTTTCTGTGGTTTCTGTTAGCACCACCTGCTCTTTTTCAAACAACAGAGATATGATAACAACGACAGATACTGTCAATTTCCAAGGCAACAAAATAAGCATATCAGTTTCCAACTTACAGCTGTAATTTGCATCTCAGCATTCACTGCGAAGGAAATTTGGTTTCTCTTCCTTACAACCGCAACAATAGCAAGAAAAATATATTGATTGAAGTTATGAGACACTAAGGGCAGAATCAACTTGAGAAACAATTTAAGAAGCACTAAAGGTCAGCAATTCGATCAACCGGGGCTGTACAATTGAAACCAAAGTTTATTTTTTCTGTACTCTCTACACTCCTACATTGTCACTGCTTGAATCCATTAGAATTGTCAACCTTCTAGCTGTTTTCATGAAGTCACTGAAACAGGAAAAAATAAAAATAAAAGAAAAAAGTAACAGATCAAAATTAAACCACTCCCAAATTGACAGCAACAGATAATCAACACAAGAAGAAAGGCAAAAGACTCGAACCTGAATGGTTCGTCTCCTATGTGCTTGACTGCACCTGTGCCATCATGGTAAAGAATATGGCTCAGCATCTCGGAATTTTCTATGCCAAACATGTCTGCCAGCTTTCTGGACAATTCATCATAAGATCCAAGCAAGGAAAGGTCAAGAGTGCGGCCTACATCCTCTGATTCCATGAACACTTTACAGTGACCAGTCTCTAAGTTGGGCTCAGTTTCTTGGCGATTATCCTTGTACCACTGGAAACCTTCACAGAATGTGCGCTCAAGTAGGCCTTGTTGATGAAGTGCAGATCCTGAACCATCAGAAAAATTTGCCATCTTATCTAAGTTCCCTTCTGATGAACTATTACCAGTAAGAACTGGTGAAACAGTATCACCGGAGCAGCTGAGAGACATCTGCTGCTCTGTGAGTATTGGTTGCCCAAAAAGAACAAGCTGGGGTGTCTTTACATCCTCAGCTTTCTTTGAAGTCTGGGTGGAATGTGCTACAGATAGCAAGCAAGAAACATTCCCACTCATGCTAGGCTTCTGGAAGATTGGCTTGTCGGAGGCCCTTGTGGGTGTAGCAACATGATCAAATGGTGGGACACCTGCTGGAAACAGACCTGACTGCAGTTTATTGAGATGGAGATCTGATAAGGATAGACCATAATGAGCATGCCTGGCTCCCTGCACGCCAACAGGAGTGTTATCGGGTAGACATCCAAAAGGGCTGTTGAGCCCAAGGAGGTTGCTGGAAAATGTCGGCATTGGAAGTTGGCCATCGAGGGAGAAATCTGGATGTTGTGGCAGTCTCGATTTCTTCCTTGGTGGTGAGAAGGGGGATAGATGGATGGCGGGCATGTTTGACACCAATTCCACCAGCCATGGGCTTACACGTTTTACATTCTGGAGCAAATCCGGCTCATCCCATGTCACCTGCAGCATATGGTTTGTCACATACAAGAATAGATTAGTGGAAAATTGATATAAACCTGGGATAAAAAAAAAAAAAAAAAACAGAGATCTCAGATGAAACTTCTATTATGGTATATACCAATTAAAAATATCAACTAGCAAAATCCAGTGTGAACATATCTTCAGAAACATTTAACCAGGTCAGAATGAAACATCAGGTATTTGGTAAGTATACGCCTAGTAATCTCGTTCAAGTTAACAAATCATATAATAAACCAAAATTTGAACAATTATAGTGAAAAGCATCATCCCTGTTGCATAAGCAAGACTCACAAGTTCACCATTAAAATGCCCTCTTATGTATTCTATTAGAAGACTTACCAGACATTGCTTAAACAACAAAAAGACCACAATTTATTAAATGACTTCTTTAATCAGCAATTTTGTCCATATTGAAGTCCACACTCATTGATTTAGAAAACTCAATGTGAAACAATTCTGGTGCATCTCAAAACATCAAAATAAGTGGCAAACAAAAACTAATTAAAATATGACTAAAAAAAAAACCCAGATGAAGAGAGAATTTCATATGAACCAAAGATCAATTGTTAGCAAAGTAATGGAAACCCAGAAATTTTGTGCAGGAAAAAAATTCTTAAAATAAAAACAAGAATGATTCAGATAAAGATTGATGACTTTACCTGGAGAAGCCTCCAAGGTGAATCAGGCCAGTACAGGGGATCAGAAACCTTAACAGAAGATATAGTTCCCATAAACCAACTAATCCGAGAAGAATCCTCTGTTTCAAAGGCCATCTTAAACTTCATCCCGGAACACCACCTTACCTGCAATGCTGCTTTCACCATTGAGGCCTTCACACAAAACTCTGGAGTACTAGCTCGAGGGTAGTACACTACCTCAAATGGCTGCCTATTAGCAGCAAGTGTTGCAGCTTCAATAACAGATTCAGGCTTTACTTTCCCCTTTCCCATCAAATTAGTCCCATTATTTGAGCTGGACCCATTGAGGTTTCCGTTTCCTTTTATCATCAACGCATTGTCATCTTCCCTCAAAAAGGTCGAAAACCCTCCATAAGGCGCAACACAATTCCCATTCCAGCCGGAAGACAACTCTGGCCCACTTCCAATCCCTCTCTTTGCACGGCGAATCCCAACACATAGATCCCCGTTTTCCGCCCTCAAAAACACAATTGAGTCCCCGGCAACAAGCTTCTTATGATTGACAAAAGTACTCCACCCAGTTGTCAACAAATGCCTTCTAGGTGTCCCTCTGTATATATGCCTAAACTTCCATGTCTCACCATGAACATCCTTAGCAAGAATGGTTTGAACTGGGGGATTGGCGGAATAATCCAATCTAGGAAAGATTGTTTCAGCACAATACCTCGGAACAGAAAACCCACCACCATTATTCGCATCCGATTGCGTCAATGTCTTAGCAAAGGACGCGGGTTTATCTTGGGTTTCAGTGTTATGAATTCCAATAATTGCATCATCGTCAAAATCAGGCTCATTATTACCAACAGGAATCAACTTAATTTTAGCATATACCTCATCAGTTTCGGGATCAGCCATGAATTTGATAGCTGAGACTCTACAGAGTATGTAAGGCGGAATTCTTTGACAGCTCCGGAAATCGAGCGCGCCACAAGCGTGCTCGGCGTGACCCTGGGGAAAGTAAAACACTTTGGAGTTCACCGGCGGCATTTGCACCATGCCTCCGGCGCACGCATGCCATAGTTGAGAATCTAAGCACTTATCCACCTCTTTTAGCTTCTCCTTTGAGTCCATAAAAGTAATCATCTCAACCTCTTCATAAGAGAAATCCGTTCTTCTTGATGCTTAGATCTTATTGAATGCCGTAGAAACCACACAGAATACCAAATTAGACATTTTATTCGCTAAATTGAAGAGAAAATATAGGACAACAAATTATATTGAAGTAACGGGATCAAATAAGAAGAGAGGAATTTCAAGAAACTCTTACCTTGCAAATTATGAATCTTTACGAGCGAGAAACCTTATTTGCTTGTTTATTGTCCCCCGGAAGCAGAATCCATAACCCAAACTTGTAATTCAATGAAACTCAACATTCCCAACCAAAAATAACAACAAACTAGCCTAATAAAGACCCATATCTCTCATTTCGGCACTCAAACTTTATCAATCAGCAGCAATAAAACCCCAGCTTCAGTAAATTATACAACTGAATAAAGCTTTAACTCTCTCCAGCAACTTCATACCCATAACCCACATCAAAAGAAACTAAATACCTCAAAATCCAAAAGAGATTTGCACCCAAAACTTGGAGAAACAGAGTCTTCAAAAACAAAATCAAAAAGTTCTATCGCACTTCTTGCTCGTTAGACTTCTCTCTCGACCCAAGAAAATAAATATATAAGTCAACTAACTACACAAAAATCTCTGCTACGAAACAGTCCCCAGATTATCTCTTAAAAAAATGAGAAAAAAACAGAGTGATGAATCTTCATGTTTGCTCTAGTTCAAAGATTCAATCAAGAATCAGCCGACACAGAAGCAGAGAAAAAGCCACAAGCCTGCAAACGCAATCACACAGGAAGAAAGATGACACCTTTTCGGATCATGCAAGAGCCCAAAAGGCACACGCGTAAGAAACTAAATAAGCTTTTCAGCATTGAAAAAGAAGGAGAAACTTTTTTTAAAAAAATTTAGTTGCAGAGAACTGGTAGTGGTAAATAATACCAGCACTAGTACTGTTGGTGCATGTATAAATATATTTAAAGAACTTTTTTTTTTTTTTTTTCGGATCTGAAGAAACTTTGTATCTTCAGAAGCCAGCAAAACAACAAAGATTTTTAAGGAACCTATCCAATTTTATTTTTTAATTTAATGCTTTTATTAAAATAATTATTTATGAATTCTCTTTGATTAATCTAACAGGTTATTCTTGGTTTGTTGTTTATATTCATGGTTTCTTCGTCGTTGATTCTTCTGAAAGCGAGGAAATGGTTAACCTGATAAGTTAACCGTGGTTAGTGGGGCACGGAATATTAAGTCAACTATGGTTAACACTATACTGTACAAGAGGGTGTACAAGAAAAGCTGTTGGCTTGTGGGTGCGGGAGTAGGAGTAGGAGTAGGAGATAATGCCTTTAATCACTCTATTTCTATGCTAGCGGAAAAGGCCCTCTCAAAGGAAGTGAAAAGAAATGGGCATTTGTGCTATAAGCGTCGCGATTAGACTTAGAGCACCATGACTGTCAAGTAAAATTCGTACTGTTTTCCATGGGACAAGACCTCAACAAACAGTAAGAAAACGCCTTTGATTACCTCCTAAAAACATAATTGACACACAAGAACTAGTCTTATTATGTAGTTATGTTCATTTAATCACTAAATTTATTATTCTCCTTGTCGCTTTACATAGATAAATATAATTTCAGCAGTTTCTTCTTAAATCCGAACATCTTTTATATACTTCATCCAGTTGGTAGTCGAAGAGTTTGCTCCTCACAATTTTCCTTTCCTCCCATCATACTTTCATTCTACTTTACAACTTCGTACATAAGATTTAGATCTTATATAAAATAAATCTATTTTAAAGTTATATCCAATCAATTTTTTTATCCATTTTTAATACAATGCATAATTTAACTTCCATTATGAATAACATTTTTTGTAAAAACACAACCGGTCCAATTTGCTTGTTTGTTTTTTACAAATGACAACAATAATTTAACAATATTTAGATAGCATAAAAAATTATATAAAATAATCTATCATATATATATGAGGAAAAAAATAGAAATTTTTTTTAATTTTATATAATTTTTTATAATAATTTTTTTAAGTACTATATAATATATTTTTAATTATTGAAATTAAATTTAACACATAAAACTAATACATCATAATTCAAAATTTTTTCTAATTTTATTAAATAAATATGTTATTTTTTAATTAAAAATAAAATAATCTTTTTATAATATAATAACACTTTTAAATTTATCTCAAATTATTTTAATCCAGCCAAAATTAAAATTTTTAAAAGGCCATTTGATATTAAACATGTGGCCTTTTAGTCTTAAGATAAGTGCAACTTTAATTCGAAATTCTAAAACTTATACTTCTAATTTGTTAACCAATAGTTATTAACATTCAAGAGTTCAATTATTTATCTATTATCTCATTAAAAATTCCAACCAAACATGTCCTCAAAAAAAAAATTCAATATTTTCTAAATTCATGTCAATTTAAAGCTGCAATGCATCTCTTTTGCAGAAATTCTCTGCTCCTTACAAAATGTAGGCAGCCAACAGTTGTTTTGGGTCCAAAATTGTTGATGCCAAAATGACTTGGAAGAAGTTGTATTATAAATAGTTATGGCTTATTTTTGCCAATTGGTCCCTTTCTTAACATGCAAACCCAGCAAAAATAGGCAGTCCCAAACCTCAACTTTTTCTCTGTATGATGCTTCAATTTTGATTTTAGCTAGAGCACATGAAGCCTAAATAAAGTTGAGATTAGCCGATTAGGGTTAGCCCAAGAGCCAGGACTTATTGCAACTTTATGTCAACACCTCAATCATGATTTCATAAATATATTTCAAGTAATTTTCATATAAAAATGAATTGGATATTGTATGTATATATTTTTTTCCTTTTTACAAGCGTCATCCCATGTCCATCGTTACAATAACAGTATGCACGATCAATTTAAATTTCAAATAATCATTCATTGATGATAAAATCAAGCCATATATTCATTCATTCATTCATTCTCATTGATTTGCAGCTTCTAAACCAATCCAATTATGAGTATCATCAATTGAAGCCCACTGACATATAAAGAAGCAATTAATTTTATTTTGGCGTTACAACACAAAGGGAAGGACCCATAATTACAACACAGTTTTCAGAGGACACGTAAAGAAAGAAAGACATTCATAGTCACATATGAGATCAAATTAAAGAGGATTTGTTAGTAAAACAACAAAAACTCATACGTCAATATAGTGCCCACACCCCACACCCTCTTTATCAAGGAAAGCATTATTCACAATTATTTTATCAAAATTAAACTTATGCTAGTTTCATGATTTTAAAATTTTTGATGAGATAAACTAAACAAATTGTACATGATAACCGATATTTTGATAAATTAATTAAAATTTGTGGTTTCTTATCTTTTATGTTCTTCCCTTGGTTACCTCCTTCAAAAACACTCGTAATTACAATCGTAATGAAAATTTAGAGTCTTAAGTTGGGCCGCCTTCAAATGTAGGGGGGCGTTTGCCTCTCCTCCGAAAAGCACTGTTAAGCTCATAGCCAGCTAACCAACCAGCATGGAGGGGTCATTGTGTATAGTATAACGACCAAACACTCTTTTTAATTTGTCTTATTTTCAGTCATTTCATTGTAACACTTTATTGTAATATGTTTTAGACTTTGTTTGGTATTAAAGTTTCTTTAACTATTAAACACCGGCTAAAGTGAAAAAGAGAATACATTAAATATCAATATTAATGTAAAAATGATGAATTTTACCGAAAGTATATTACAAAATACATTTCTGTCTTCGTTTTCAAAGTTAAGAGAAATCAACACAATCTCAAATAAAACATTAATCAAATATTACTAACACACCTCTTACTTTATTTATAAATTTTAATCTAAAAAGATAATCCGAAAATGAAAATATGATGTCAATTTTGTTGGTATAATTTAACACCTCGCTTGTATATTTTATTAAACACCACAATAGAACTTATTCAAACACCTATAAATATTCAGTTATAAGGACCTAAAGTAATACATTTAAATAAACCGACAACAAGAAGGTAGATCACCAAGAACAACAAAAAAATCTCAACAGAATACAAGTGATTTGCATGCTTCTCCAAATTATGGGCCACATTCACCAAGGTCACAGACTTCACTATCTAGTGAATAACAATGACACGGGTTTTAATTTTTCAATCTTTCCAAATTTTCTTTGTTTTAGAGGGTTTTTCTTTTTTTGCCTTGCGGGATAGCAATGGGTCAAGAATGGATCAAGAATTGCTATCCTCATCCGTCCTCATTTTAGGAGAGAATTTCCATCCCTGACCCTTCCACGTTTTGGTACGGGAATCCCCGTCTCAGCCATCCTCGTTTCAGAAATACTAAAGTGAATGGAGTGTTGTTTGATATCTGTCATTTAGTTTCAGAGACTTGCTTTGTATTTTGAGTTAAAACCACCTTTTTCTCTTGAAAAGTTTGTATCCATCAAGAAGGTGCGCTATGCTTATGTGAGAGAGAGTGTGCTTTCATGTCATTGGCGTGTGAGTTTAAGAACAGGGAAGAACATGAGGGTTGACATAGGATCAAGTTTGAGAATTAGCAGTTTTCTCTGTGATTTGATTACACAACACACTTGGACTTGCTTAATTTATTCCTTCACTCTCTCTCTTCATTGTACTGCCTCTCTGCCTGTGTTGCATATATATTAAGAATGTCTCATTTTCTGTTGTTTTGCTACCAGTTTATCAATATTATTTTCATTTTTAACTATACAACAAGTTATGGAGCAGTTCACCTATTGTAGAAGAACAAGCATACCATTTGAAGAAAAATGTTTTACTTTCGGCATGATTTGATTCATTTTTGTTGTTTGTCCTTTGATGATCTTAAGGTAATTAAATGCCTTAGTATGCAATATAACATCATCAGTTCATATATATACAAATGTCTATGTTTGGAGAGAAGGATAATGAGAGAAAAATGGAGAGACAGAGTCCAAAATAGGTAACGGGATGAAATGCCATCCTCATCCCTGGCTCACTTTTGAAAATGGGGACCAAGTAAGCCTGTTCACTCAACGAAATACAAAACTAGGTTAACGTTAGACTCAATCTCTGGCACTAATGGATTCTACTTGGTTATCAATTGTCATTTTAAGAGTTTGGTGAGTTCAAAATAGGTCCCGGTTTCATTTTTCAACTTAAGAGTTTGGTTTTTCAGGTAATAAAAACACAGGAGCCCGAGTGTTGATCTGCAAGGAATTAGTTATATAAATTCATTTGTCTAATTATCTAAGTATTATGGTAGTTAAATTGATATGTTGAACTTTAGAATGAGAATTTAATATTAATAAATATTAGGGCTTTGAGTTCCACTTTGAAAAAATTTATAGAAATTATTCTTATTTTTTTTTAAAATGATTAAAGAATGAATTTAGTTGAAAAATAAAATATTTAAGCACATGAAAAGTACTTCTTTGAAAAAAGGTAAGAAAACAAAGGATGAACTTTTAAATTGATTTATAAAAATAATAACTTACCTAGCACTTGATATGTAGCAAATATACAAATATTCAAGTACCTTTTGTTAACAATGAATCAAAGTTTTCTAAAAACTCAAAACACTTTTAAGAAATAGAATTCATTTAATTGAAAAATTTTACATTGAAGTATAAATCAAAGAATCAAAGAATGCAAACTATAAACTTAACAAAGTTTTACCCTTAGACCTAAATTTAGAAATACATTATAAAAGAAAGAGCGGAAAAGATAAAATATTTTAAAAAATGAGAGCTATCTATATCCTTTTGATTAATAAAGCATCTATTTATAGAAAATGCACAGGATAAAAAGATAAATAAGTTAGTTAAGAGTAAGTAAGTGTTGGTAGAGTTCTTTCACATGCATTGAATTGTTAGTCGAAAAAGTCATTGATGTCATATGATTTTGTCTTTGGCCAGTTGTAAATATTTCTCTCAACTTCTAGAACATTTTTAATCACTATATTTGGACACATATTTTGTAAGTTATGGCCCATATATTGAAGTTTATCCGACTGAACCGTGGCAGCATTTTTGTTCTATTGAAGCCCAAATTTATTTATTTAAACATTGGAATATCTTCAATCTATGGCTTTCAATATTGTGAATAAATATCTCCATAATTTATTGGCTCAAGAAGTACATCAATTGGATTTTTGAATTGAAAAATATGCTCATTATATGAAACTTGTGTAAAATTATTATTTTTCATATATTAAGCTAATTATTATTTTAAAACTCAAAAATAAAATAAAATGCTTATTTTAGAGAATTTAATAATATTTTTAAGTGAAAAATGATAATATAAACTCTTAATCAGTGTACACTTTTAAGTATTCATTACACTCCTTAACTAACTTATTACTAGTCCCTAATAACTAAAACAATATCATTTTAAAATTAATTTACATAATTTACATGCAAAATATTTATCATTCATCTTCTTTTGATCTTACCCAAATAAACAAACTTTCACTTAAAAGTTAATTGTTTATGTGCTACATATCAATTAGCTAAGTAATTAATCAACATTCTTATTGTGCTCTTTGTATTAACACGTAACTATGGGGCTTATTTGGAAGAAATAACTTTTATTCTAATATTCTACAAAAGTAAAATTCCTTGGATAGAAGTTATTTTAATTATTATTATTATTATTATTATTTTGAAAAACATAATACATCCTTAACCCACGTAGCGAGCTTGAAGTCAATAATTCATAAACCAATTGACCTTAGGGTATTCGGTGTTAAGACATTGCTTTGAACTTCACTACTTGCATTAAGAAGATTATGAAATTATTCACATTAAAACTTTATTGTTTTACACGAATATTCAATGTTAACTAGATAAGAAGCCCAGTTAGTAAGTGAAAGCTTGAATAGGATTTTCTTTTAAAAGAATTTCCTTTTATCTTTAATTGCTACCTTTGGCAAAATAAAAAATTTTTCAACATTTCAATTTGCCATTCACAATCAAATATCAAAATGTGTGTGTCAAAGAATGTTTATGAATACTTACTAAATGAGCATATGTAAATAGTAATTGGTTAAGTGATAATGATGTGAGATTTTATAAATTTGAATAATTCAAAAAATAAAGTGAATGATAAACTTTTATTATAAATTTTTTAAACCAAATCAAAATGATAGTGTACCTATTATGATGTGTTTCAACAGTAAAATTACTCTTTACTCTACCATTATTCATCTAAAAGTCATATGAATCTCTTTTTTTTTTGAAAAATGAAAAAATGAAAACAACTTATTTCAACAATCTCTCCCTCCAAGCAAATTTAGACATTGTCCCAACATTTAAATATAAAAAGGTAGAAAAAAAAGAACATCACTTTGTGATGGCAGTTATATATATAAAAAAGGACAACTTGAAATCAATTTAAACACACACAATAAAGAAAATTTTTTTATGAAAGTCAAATCGTAAATAGAGTAACAAATCTAATTTTTGCTTTTACCACTTTTACCTGACAAATTTATTCGTGTCATTGCTAGATCTCGTTCAAGAACAAATTTTTGCAATTGTTTTATCAATTGGTTGATAGTTGGAGTAAAGATAAGGATTTGTTGAGCTCTAAGTGAAATGAACTTTTGTTCAATAGCTTGATCAAGAAAAGGCAACAAATTGTTAAAGAAACCATTAACATTTAAAAAAACTTATAGGTTTTCGATGGATATTCAGTTGCAATCAAGATGTAACTTGAAAAATTTTTGTTAAGGTGTAATATTCCTTCTCCTAATTAGAATAGGATTCAAGATGTAACTTGAAAAATTTTTGTTAAGGTGTAATATTCCTTCTCCCAATTAGAATAGGATTGGTATTAATATATTAATTTTGACAAACTTTCTTTTTAAATAACTATCCTAATAGAAAGAAGATTTTATTTTGTTTTAAATTATACCTTTAATAAGTGTCTTAAATACATTAAGTTTTCTCAAATAACTTATAAAAACCTATTTTTCTCTTTAACTTTTTTTAACCTTTTACTCTTTTTTTAATAAACAAACATAATAATTTTTCTCTATGATTGTGGTTGCTTAAGCTATTAGATATTAGAGATAATGTTTAATTATTTTTGTTATTTTATTATTTTAGTTTAATATAGAATTTGTTATTCTTTTCATTTTTTATTGTTTTGAAATAGATCAAATAGAATTTCTTAAGTTAATATCCGTAAATAATGTTAAACCATAGCTAGTGAATTATTTAAACTAAGACTTTATACTATTTGTCAAGCATGATACTTATATAATTATTTTAATAAAAATTTTATCAAAATTATTCATAAAAATTCTCATAATTTGAATTTTGATATGATAATGAGAATATAAAATTTTGTTTTACCTAAATTGGATAAGAATTTAATTTTATACAAAATTTTAAATTTACCTTACAAAATCTAGAATTTTGTATTTTTTACAATTTAAATATAAGATAAAATTTATTTGAAGAGGCAAATGATCTTCAAAAATTATAAAATTTTATGTAAAGTTATATATATATATATATTTATATGTTTAGTGTTTGTTGTTTTAATTTTGCGATTTTTAAAAATTTATTTATGTATTTATAAATTTTTGATTTTTTGAACATCATTTCTGAAATTATATCGACAAGTTCATAGTTTTTGAAATAATTTTTAAAAATTTATTTATGTATTTATAAATTTTTGATTTTATGAACATCATTTCTGAAATTATATCGACAAGTTCATAGTTTTTGAAATACATATTATTTTAAAAAATTAAAATATTTTTAAAAATTATGAAAAATTTTATAGTAATTTACACACATATTTACTATTTGTTTATAAATTTTATATTATTTACAAATGTATGTAAATAGTTATAAATTTTCTATTAAATCATATGTAGTTTCAAAATATCCTAGATATGTTACCACTTTATGAAAAACTTATTATTTCAAAATTTTTTTTGGACTTGAAATATTATGACATTTTTATATATGATACCCTTATATATACTTAGTAAATTTGTAAAATTTAAACTTACTCTAATTTATAGAATAATAGTTTAAAATTTGATATTTATAAATAGTTTGATTAGAGTTTTAAGCGATTCTTGTAGTTGTAATAAAATTCTATAAATTTTATTTATATATTATTTTACGTACTTTTAATTAGATAATTCATTATTATTGGAAGTTCAGAGTTGTTGTGTTAGTATATGCTCTAAATCCAAATTTAGCATATTTGTATTATGATATTTTGATTTATATATTATTTGAATACTTTATTATTATATATTTGTGTATTTAGTAAATATAATAACACTCTTGAAATAGTAAGTTTAATTAGTTAGATACTATTATTAAATATTTCTATTCGAACATGGTTTTGAATAGGATAACAATGATGCATAGAGATTAGTATGTATAATAATTGATAATAATATATGTGTGTTATGATATAGGATATCAAGTCAACATATAAATATAAGTTAATGAACTAATGTATTAGATCAATCCATCATGATAATGTTATGTGAATCATTATATGAGTATTATAAGTGATTTTCATAGTAACAATAGTATATATGATTATTAAACTTGATATTACTATGGGTCCCAACATAAAAAACGATATATTTTGACATTTTCAAACGTCATCTGTAATAAGATAACTTATAAAAAAAAAATCAAATATATTATAACTTATATAAAGGGATGTATGAAATAAAAATATGATATATCTCTCTTATGTAACGGGAGTGATATGTTAGACTTTTTAATTGAGTGATATTTTAAAAATATATGACTATACTTAAATAAATCAATATGTGATATTAATTTTATTTGATAAAATAAGTCTATTCAAAATATTTAAGAAATATAAAATTGGACTATATAAGAATTATGTATTTCATATCTCGTATTCAATTAAAATATATAAGACAAACAGATTTAATTATATGGTAATATTGATCACGGATGAAGTGCTGTTAAATTACTAATATACTTGTCATTTAAATAGTTATGATATACTGTTAAATACTGTTCATTACTTATAACACTAATATTAAATTTTAATATTACTATCAATATTATGAGAACTTATTAGGTTACACATTAAGATCAATAATTATATATATATATATATATAGAGAATTCTAAATATGTTTAAGATTTATTGAGTTATTTAGGTATTGATTTTGACTAAATCTGTTATATAAAAATTGAACTAAATTTTATTAGTATTTACTTTACTAAATAAATTAAATTTTATTAGAAAGTCCAACTGAATAGTTTAAATCAAAATTAAAAACTTAAAATAGCAATATAAATATATAATATTTACGTTTAGAGGCGTGTTTAAAATTTATTTTTTGTATTTTTACTTTTGAGATAAGAAAAACACATAAAACATCACACATTCAAATTATAAGAGTTAACACTCTGAATTAAATTTTTGATCACATGAATACTATAAAGACGTAGAGACAATTGATCTATATTTGTAGTTTGACAAAATCATCTAACTAGAGATATGTACATATTTACCGCATTATATTATATGCATATGATAATACTAAAATTTATTGTATGAATTTTTTAAAGTAAACTATTTATTTTATGTATTTTTCACTACGTATATGTACTAGTTTGCTTACACTTCAAATAATGGTTAGAGATGGTTAAAGAATTTAGCTTGGATTGAAGTAAATGATTCCATTCATGATTTTTATTAGGTTATTTTTGTATAATAATTTTCAAACTATTTTGTGGCATAAATTATTCGACTTCAATACTAGTGAAATATTTGATTATTTGATAAATATATTTATATTATAAATTTTTAAAAATTATATATTTTTAAATGTTTATTAAATGATTTGTAAATAAATCAATACAAACCACTTTGTTATAAATGATTCTTATATGATTAATTAAAATAAAATATTTTTGACTCTTTTGTCCATAATATTAAGATTATGATTATGATTCTATTCAATTACAGTTGATATTCTGACTGACTACGGCTAATATATATATGGACCAGTTGGTATTAAGTTTTAAGTGTACACATGATTTTTTATGATCAGATCACTAAGAATATAGGTGACATTATGTTAATTGGTCGGATCATCGAATGTAAATGTGATATTATGCGATATGAGCAAATTAATTATATTTTTTTTGAAATGAATATTTATTCGATTATACAATTATGATTTATGAAATATAATTTTGATTTGTAAAAATTTATGAAATTATGTGATAAGTAAATGAAATTATTTTTTGTAATGAATATTTTATAAATTTTTGCATTTATTTTTTATGAAATATGCTCTCTTATGAAATTTATGAATATTAAACTTTTGTTTATTTGAAAAAGGACTTGCAAATATTTTTATATGTTCGAAAATAAAGAAACTCATGCATATGTTATAAATGGTAGTATTTGCAAATATTTGAAAATTCCTCTCTTTGTTATTTACTCTCTTACAGAGTAAGTTGTTTAGGTTAATAAGCATGATAACTTGTTTGAAAGATGGTTTTAGAGATTTTATTTTATTTTTGTTATATGTAATGAATAAAATTTTATATTACATTTATTGCATTTTTTAATTTGTTTTGAAAGTTATTTTAAAATTTTTGAGCTAGATTGGAATATTGATGAGTTTTAATTTAATTGATTAATGAAAATAAAGTATTTTACTATAAAAACTATAATCATAAACTTTAAGTATTTGTATATAAACTTGTGTGTTTTAGTTCAACATGTGCGATGCATGTTGAATTTGGAGTATTACATAGGATCCCAAAGCCACCTAATAAAGCAATAAAGTATGTGCATTGATGATCATTTTGGCAATTCACTCACACATAAAGGAGACTTTTAGCTCTTTTCTAATTGTTTTTCTAGTTATGTCATCTTTGGATAAAACACTTGGAATGATATTTAAAAAGTGATTTCCTCCAACATGTGCAGCCATTGACACGGCTCCCATTGGCTTAAGGCTACTTTCCCCATATACTAAATGCTTAGTATGCATCTTTGAAATATAGTTGGTGCATTACATAATCTAAAAGGCATTCTAGGATAAATAAATGTACCAAAGGGACATGTGAAAGTGGTTTTTTCTTGGTCTTCAAATGAAATTGTAATTTAGTTATACCTAGAGTACCCATCTAAGAAATAATAAAATTCATGCCTTGCAATCTTTTCCAAAATTTGGTTCATGAAAAGTAAAGAAAAATGATCTTTCCTAGTTATTGAATCAAGCTTCCTATAGTCAATGTACATACGACAATTAGTAATAGTTATAGTTGGTATTAATTCATTATTGTTATTTTTAACTACAGTAACTCTAGATTTCTTCGGTATAACTTGTATAGAACTCACCCATTTGCTATTAGAAATAGAATAAATAATTCCATTATCTAAAAGCTTAATCACTTCATTTCCCACTACCTCTTTCATATTAGAATTAAGTTTTTGTTGCATTTGTTTTAAGGGGTTAGCATTTTCCTTTAAATAAATCTTGTATGTGCAAATCAGAGGACTAGTTCCCTTTATGTCAGCTATGCTCCATCCTAATGCAATTTTGTGCAATTTGAGGGTGTGTAACAATTTACCTTCTTGATGAGCATCTAATTAGGAAGAAATTATTACTAGAAAAGTTTAATTTGTTCCCAAAAATAAATACTTGAGTTTCAAAGGTAATAGCTTCAAGTTTGAGGATTTGAAGGTATCATTATATTCAATTATTGTGTTATTCCTTCAAATTTTCATTTTTGAGCAGGTGCCTTGATTGTCTGTGAAGAATTAACAATTTAGTAGAGTGTCATGTAAACATATTGCCATATGTTTACTATATTTAAGGAAAGATCCACGAGACTATGGTCATGGTTATCTGAAGAAGAGAGCATTTATCAAGTTATACTCTGGTAGTATTAATTCTACACCTGATAAGGTGATGTGGCGTAATTTTGACTGTGACAAGTCATTACCACCCACCTACTAAGGGGATATTTGTGGGTAGACCTGAAAATACAAGGGGAAACGAACCATATGAAGGTCCCAACGAAGCAAAAACTAGGGATTATACACTCAGGTGCAACAACTACAAAAATATTGGACATAAAATATGCAACAGACTACATGGCCAGTTTAATACCAGCAGGAACAAAAGAGTTATTATGATATTGAAATAATTTATATACATTCATATCATTTATATTTTCATATTTCTTAAACGAAATATATGGCTTTATTTAGGAAAGAAATATCTTTTTAGTTTTAAAGGGATTAAATAATCCATCAACACATGTACATAGAATTGTAGGTTATGATATTGGGCAGGGAAATAAGACTTCGTCTCAACCTCGTAGATACGCTAATGGTAGTAGCTCATCTCAACAACTAAGGGTCCAAACTTTCATATCAAGTAGATTTCAATAAAAAAAAATGCTTTTAGTCTATCTTAATCTCAGCATTCTTCAAGTATAATTACAACTCATTATCAGCAGAATGTAACGAGACGATCATCACATCCATGAAGGTTTGATGGAACTACTTTTTTTTTTCTTTTTTAAATTATAACGAGTAGTTAGAATGGTATGATATATATTTTCCCGTGGAACTAAATTCGTTTTACTTTATGATGTCTCACCAATTTGTTACTACGTTATTATTATTATTATTATTATTATTTTTATTCATCTCAAAACAAAATATTTACCAATAACAAACAAGTTAAAAAATTGTTGAGTTGATTATGTTCATTTTTGAGTAAAGAGTTCTGTTTCCAGTAATTCAAGCAAATGCTTATGATATTGAGTTTATAATTGCCAGAGCATGTAGTTATTGAGTTAGCAGTGATCACATTTGATGAACATTTCTTTATGAGAGTAATTTTATCCATTTAATTTTAAGGTAATTAAAAGTTACATTTGACATAAAAATTATGTAATTAGTATAAAAATTCATGGACTATTTTGTTAAAAAGTCATCCACAAGCTTTACTTCGTAAATGTTGTAAACCGCAATAAGAGTGGTTTGTTGCTAACCGAAGTTTTCATGGGCTAAACAATATTAAAGATTGTTTTAATATTGAACTAACTTCCTTATCTCAAGGGAGTATTTGACAATATCCAAACTTTGAGGGGTCTACAAATATTCTAAAAGAATTTGGACTAACATCAAAATGAATGAAAATTTCGGAATTATTCTTTTTAAAAAATTGAATTATTTAATTAAATTTTAAAATCATCTAAAATCAAAACAAACTGAAATTTGCTCACCTATGATATAAACATGTATCACCTAAAACGATAATAGAATTTATTTTATATTTTTCTCATATTATATTCTCTCTTTCACTTTCTTATTTATATTTTGCACCGTCATTATTTAAAACAAAGGAAAAAAAAATTGTTATTGAATAATGTTTTGGAATCTTGCTTCTAGTAGAATAACACAACAATTCTTTTGGTGTTATCATTTTTGGTTGCCGTAATTTTCTCTTGAGCTTACACCACAACTATCAATGAAAATAACAACCAATTGCACATTAAAATTGACTCTGGAATATACTTTTCTGACCAAAATTAATGGGTGCATCTCTGAATGTCGATGCTGAAACTAGGTACTGTGCAGAAAATAATGTCGCATAAATTTTGGGGCTAGAGGGGTTCTTTTTTTCTCTATAAAGAAACAATATCATTATTAAATGAAATTAATTATAATATAAATAATATCCCAATTTTTACTATAAATAATGATGTAATTTTTATTAATTGAATAGTGAGATGAGGAAATAAATTATTTTACAATTACAAAATTTATGAGTCAATTAATAGAAAATTGCTTCATTACTTAAAGTACTCCTTAAACTAATTATTTAAAACATATATATACTATATATAAATACAAATACAGAATACATTGTTATAAAGTGGTATGTTCAAGTATTGAAATACTACTTAAACTAATTACTTAAAATAGGGTTTCAATATCTTTCACGTCAATATGTCTACATTAATAAAAGGATATGCTACAATAATACTATTAGAAAGACAATGTCCTATATAAATTTTATTTGTACAAAATCGTTGATCATGTCAATGGTATATTATTTTCAATCATATAATTATTATTACTTTTTATTATCTCATATAAATACAAGATATGATAATAATATAATATTGTTAATGAGTCCGCTGTATCAATTTGTATGAATAAATTTATATAAAATTTACGTGTTTTGTTCTCGTAAAAAAACCCCAGATCAATCCCACTAAGCTAGAAGATTTCTTAAGATTAGTGTATTTCTATTTAATTTTAGAATCATGATGAGTAAAAGTAAATATATACATGTATAAACAATTATATTTGAAAGCTAATAATTATCAACCACTCACTAAAGTATATTAATAAATAATAAAAAAAATTAAAAATTGTAATATATTAATTTAAAATATTCTCATAATTAATATTACAGAATAAAAATCAAGCACAAATTTTGGTCTTTGTCTTTAGTTATCCGTTGACCGAGGTCCTCCATTAGAATTGCAAATGCATTGAAGCTCAGTTGTCACAATTTTTTATTTTAAAATTTTGGTTTCAATTATTATTAATTATAACAACAAAATGTTTTCTTAAGTGCAAGTGGCCATTTTTAAACTAAAATTCAGATGTTGATACTCTCAATTTCCACGTTGATTTTCATTTTTATTCAACGTAATAATATTTAAATTTAAATAAAAATGTTATTTTATAAATTTAAAATTGAATTTAATTTATGTTGAATAACAATGTATGTTGATAAATTCAAATTTCAATGTTCATATTTTAAAATTTTAAAATTCAATTGATATAGTGTAGATCAATTCTGATCAAGAGTTTTTTAAATCTGAAATTTAAATAAAATTAAAATTTGAGTAAACATAGACACATGAATTTGAATGATTTTAAATTATATATTTTTTTATTTATAATGTTTGAATATAATTATTTGAACTCGGCTGATTTGTTATGTTATGACAAGCTATTATAAATTCTACATATTAGGGAATAAATAAAATTTATAGTGGTAGTTTTAAAATTAAAATTATATAAACTTTCGTTTGAGTGGAATTTTGTTGTTGATTGTAACATAGTTTGACTGAAATCTTGTTGTTGGTTGTAACTTGAGCCGTTTATTGTTTGTTTCGTCTAGGATGGCAGTGGATTGAATTTAGGACAAATATCATCAAATTTATTAATGCATTTGTTAAAAAGAAATTCAATATTAAATTTGTATCAAACTTATAATATGTTTAACATTTTATTATTAAATTTATTTAAACACATACTTATATTTATTAAATTTATTGCTAACATTCATAAATTTTTAGGAAAATTTTTTATTTTTTAAAATATATTTATATTATTATTAAAATATTAAATTTAAATTTATAAATTATTTAAATAAAATTATAAATTTTTAGTATTAATTTAAAATAAAATACATCACTCATTAAAAATATCAGATATATTTAACATAAAATAAAATTAAATATAATAATTTTATAAAAAATACATAATTATTTTATAAAATTATATATAAAATATCGTAAATTTAAAATATACACTTTAAAAAAATAAGTTTGTAACTATTTTTATACGTCGATAAACTTATATTTTTAAAATACATTACTACTATATTCATTTAAATTATCCGTACTTGTTAAGTCAATAACTTACAATATAATAAGTATATGATATAAATATATTATTATTATTATATTAATATAGTTATTTAATAAATTTATTAAATATACATATATTTATAAATACATAAGTGTATTTGTACGTGTGTACACGTACGTACTCGTATATTTGTAGAGTTTGGTATTGGTCTTAAACGCACTACGAGTTTTATTTTTTGTTTTTTTAAATTTGTTCACAAGTCAAATTTATTTCAGAGTGGACGGGCTTGAGTGAGTTTAGGAGTAAAATACCTCCATATGTTATTGGGACTCAATTATCAATAAAAATTAATTTATCATTAAAATTGTGAAGGGAGGCTGAAGCTCAAACTAAACTGGCACACGCCAAGGGTCAAGTGGACAGCTAGAAGACAGCAAATGGCAGAATGTGAATGTGGATGTTGACAGTGCTGTCCTTCTGACACTAGAATCTTCTACCACGTGTGGTAGATTTTAGGGCTGATGACGTTTTGGTTGTCACCATCACATCACGTAGCAGTTTGTTCTGTCACACATCTTTTGGGGACCATCTGACAGCTTTCCGAATCTCTGCTCTTTGTTATAAAATTTTGGCAAAATTGCGTATTTTTTAGTACAACAGACATTTTAGTTGATTGACAAGTTATTCTTTACTCTGCAAAAATAATTCTGTAAAGGGTGTTTGTTTTGTCTAATTGTGTGAGATTTTTTTTAAAAAAATTATAATTTTTTATTTATTAAAAAATTTAAAAAAAGAAAAAAATTTCACTAAAAAGTTAATAATTCTCATTTTTTCTTTCCAAAAAATAAAAATTTTTTAATTTTAATTTTCTATTTTAACATAATTTTTATTGTTTTATTTAATTTACTAATTTATTTTTAATTAATTAATTTTTTTAAAATTAATAGTATAATATTATTTTATTTTATTTATAAATTAATTTATCATCATTAATATTTATTTTGTTATAAAAATTTGATAATATAAATAGTTATATTTATTTAATAAATTTAATTTTGTTAATTCCTTTAAAGAAAAATTAATTATTAAATAAAATAAAAAATATTATTATTTATAGTTATAATATAATTTTATAAATATTATCAAAAATTAAATATACTTTTAATGAACAAATTTGATATTCATATGTAATTAAATTTATGAATTTAAAAAAAATAAATGATTCATTCAAAATATAAAATAATTTTTAATAAAAAAATATATTTGTCGAGTATGAATTTAAGTATTTATTACTAAATTGCCTATTAAATTTATAAAATTTAATTATTTTATATTTAAAAATAAATTTTGAAGTTAATTTAATTTTTTAATTTATGAAATATATAAACTAATTCAATAAAAGTAAGTAGTTTTATCCAAATAAAAATAATTAATGAATATAAAGTGTATTTATATATAAGAATATTAAAAAAATACTTGTTAAATATTTATCATAATAATTATTTTTAATAAATACAACAATTTAAATTAAAAATAAAAATACTTAAAAATATCATTTTGTTAATAAATATCAACAAATTTAAAAGTAATGGATGTTTTTATCAAAGTAAAAAATAATAATTTTTTTTTTGATAATTCTATGGTGTAAATAAATAAAGAAGAACTCATTCTTTTTCTTTCTCTTTTTTTACTCTTTCCTTTTTTTTTTTTTCCTTTCCATTCTTAAAAATAAATACACTCTAAGGGTATGTTAATAATTTTTTAAAATAATTAGGTAATTAAAAATAATTATATTAAATTAATTAAAATAATAAAATTATGCTAAAATATATAAATAAGGGATAAAATTGAAAGTTTAATCATTTTAAAAGGGAAATGAGGATTTCTCACTATAAGGATTCCTCAAGAATCTTTTTTTTTCTCTTCTCTTCTTCTAAATAAGTAAAACAATCTTTATTCCTTTGAGAATTCCTTTAATTTCTTCTACGGGTTAATGAAAGCAAACATACCTTAAGTAATATATAATAACCCAATTTTTGTTTTTTATTTTATTTATATATTTATAACTAAAAATATAATTTATTTTTATTCCAAAATAGTCCTTGGTTACTCGATTAAAATGAACAAATTGCTTATGATATTAAATTGTATATAAATTAATATTTTAAGATATGTCACTGTAAATAAAACTAATATAGTAGTGCAAATGATGACTAATTATTTTCATATTGCAAAATAAATTTAGTTATGATACTATTTGTACAACTCATATTAAATATTTGATATTCTTTTAGATGTATTTCATATATGTTTAAGATATGTTATATTATTCTATGCATATAAGATTATTTCATTGAGTATATACATACTTAATTGATATATAATTGAGATATAGGATATATAGTGTATTTATTATATTCATATATATATATATATATAAATATATTATAAGTGTTAAATTTTATGATGTTACATTTTATGTTTACAAATGTTAAAAACTTAGGAATATCATAATATTATTTTATAAGGATACTTTTGTAACTTGGTAAATAAATTAATTATTAATATTAAATTGAAAATACAAATTTTGTTAAGACTATTTTTTAGAATTTTACTTTTGGTTAAGGCTAATTCTAGATGGGCTAAATATATTTTTAGGATCAATTAATTTAGTTTAAGTCAAAACTCATTTTTCATCAAATTCTATAAATTTATACAAACTTTATTTTTTTTACAATAAATCAAGGGTAATTTAGTTATTTTACAATTCATTATGTTAATAACCAAATTATATATTGATATATAGGTCTAGAATTATGATTGAAGGTGAATTATGATTGAAGGTGAAAAGTGCGTATTCAAAGCATTTTTTTGCCTGTTTTCTTCATTTATTCAAATTTCACTTCTACAAACTTCTATAATTTTCTCTTATCTTCCTATGCTATTTCTCTCATCTTCCACCATTGAAGAACAATCAAAACACCTTAGAAAAATTATAGAAAAATCCTATAAGCATAATCAACCAAGAATCACACCATAAACATTTAGGAAAATTATTGGTTCCAATTAGTTCTATTAGAGAAAAATTTCAAAGAAGCATACTCTTCCTTAGGAAGATTTTGGTAAGATTCTTGAATTTTATTTTGAGCTTAGAATCATATTAGAAATCAATAGAAAGCATATTGTAAATTATTGGTCTTGATTCCTGGGAAACCAAAATTTTAGTACATGTAGGTATACGCTTTTAGTTTAATTTTCATGAAGAATTTAATGTTTATGTGAAGATATGTTAAAGAGTGAATTGATAAGGTGTGTATATAAATATATTTGATGTTCAAATAGATATAAATTTATATTTGAAAAATTGATTCATGTAAGGTGGTGAATAAAATGGAAAGATAAAGGGTGAGGTAGGTAAAATATTGTTAGAATGCTAAAATGATTAAAATTGTGGAGAAAAATTAGAAATGAAATTCAATGTAAGAAATATTAATTTTATAAATTTATTCATTTTATTTAATGATGACATTTATGTATATGTGTGTACTTGAGTTTGAATTTTATATATGATGAAATTGAGACTTAGATGATTATATATAAGTGCTTGAATTATATTAAGTGTATGTAGATAGATATATGGTTAATTTATGTGTTAAAATAACAAAGATTAAATTTGTAGTGGTGATGTTGATAAAGATGGTATTAAAGTGCTAAGTGAAATTTTTAAAAAGTGTTAGAGATGAATTTTAAGTATTATTTTGATCTATATTTTGGGTATGAAAAATTATGTTTGGAAGATTAATATGATAATTAGTGTGGTGTATTTTTCCCATATAAGAATTGATGTATTGTGACCTTATAAAAAATAGACAAATGAATGTTTTAAGTGTAAGAAAGTCATGGTTTAATTTAGTGTGAAATAGTATAAATTATGGATTTTAGAAATTAAAGACTATATAAGGTCTTAACAGTATAAGTGAATTATTTTATATTGATATTTGATGTCAGATTTGAAATAATTTAAAATGATGAAATTTGATATAATTGATCGTATTTTTATAATGCTTTGTAAGAACAGTTAAGGTGAGATAAGAAATTGTTATATATTTATGTAAAGAATAGTTTATGGATAAATTTATAATATTGGGTAGGTATGCCTTTGTATAATTACTTTAAAATTTTGTGATATAGAAGAGATATATTTTCAATATGTTGAATGAGGTTTTAACTAGTTACCTCAATAAATATCAATTAAAAGCATATAAATTGCATGTATTGTATCAAGATTGCATATTTAAACATAAATATAGTATATTCATACTTTGTATGTGAATAAAATTTTATTTAGATGGAGATACAATAGCAAGGAATGCTATATAATAAAGGGACTAGATTTGAAAGTACTAACTCTTTTATGAATAGTAAATAGATGGATATGTTTTTAAATATTTTTTTTAATAAAATAAATTTAAATACTTTATTAATATGAATTTATTTTTAATATTTTTTAATAAAATAAATTCAAATGTTTAATTGTTTTATGAAATTTGAGAATTATGAATGTTTTATGAATATAAATTTAATATATCAAAATAAGAGTAAATTTATAAGAAATTGTGATTTAAGAATTGTGTATGTTACATGTGAATATATGTATTGATGAATATAATGTGAAAATATATTTATAATTTTGTGATTTATAACTTGGCATAAGTACTCAATTGTAGGTGCGTTTGTACATAGATATTGATATTTAATGTGTTGATATATACGTTTTTTTCCTTATTAGAAATAAAATATGAAAGTGATTATTTCTTTCTTATCGTCTTTAAGGAGATAAATGAGTAAGCACTAGATAGTAAAGTGTCTAATATTGCACTGTCTATCCAAACTAAAACTAATAAGTAAGTTCAATGATTTGATTTTATATGATAATATGAAATAATTTGTTAGTAAGTCTCAAGACATTCACCAGAAGCACATTAGGAGATGTTTCGGGGGAAAAATTTTGGGTGAACCCAAAATTTTTATTGTATTATCCACAAATATAGTATAAGGATATTTTTCGATGACTTATTTAAATATGAAATGAAAAATTGATTATGAATTGTTATATATATATATATATATATTTGTATACACACACACACACAAAATGATATGACTAGTTAAATTTTAATAAATTAAAAATTCACTAATAATTGAAAATTTAATGGGTTATGTTTAATTTAAGATTATCTATTTTTTTTTTAAATTCTTAACTAAACATTACATTTTTTTTTCGATTCTTTCTAAGTACTTAGATTATTATATTTATTTTTGTGCTTATTTTCTTCTTAAAAAATAAAAGAAGAATGGAAGGGCAACTTGCAGCTTAGATTTTTTTTTCTTTGTGTTTAATATAAAATTTTTGTTCTTTTCGTTTCCTAAAAGTATCATATTTACCATATGACTTTTGTTGGTATTTGTACAAATATTGATTGATTGCAATTTAATTATCGACTGAAATCACATCTATTTTCTTTTAAATCACATCTTTTAAGAGAAAGTCGTGGAATAGTTTTATTATGTTTGTATAGCAGATATGATAGAATATTTAACTAATAAAGTGTGATAAATTTATTTATTAATGATGTATAAAAAAAAGTTAAAAAAAATCTCATAAATTTTTCTTTTCACACTAATTGAATGGTAATACAGTCTTTTAATTTTTTTATTTATTATTAATGGATAAATTTTTTTATTTTATTAATTAAATAATTTTATCATATTAATTATGTTGACGTGTTAAGACTATCTCATTTAAAATTTTTTCTACTTTTTAATAATTTTTATCTACTTTAAGTTAAACTTTTTCTGAGTATATGATTCCCAAATGACCAATGGAAATCATTACAATAATCCTTGTAAGTTACTGCTTTTAATTTTTTTTTTATTTTATTTACGAGGTTATAGCACCACAATATCTATGAATTGTTATCGGAAAAACTTCATAAATGACTTTTGTCATAGTAGGGTCTTAATCAATAATAATCATTTAAAGGGGACCAAAAAGCATAACCTTCTTCAATTTCTTAAATAACCATATAAATGAATCACTGGTCTCATCACTTAAGAATGACAATTATAGAATTTTTATAATATTAGCTCCTAACAATGGTGCAAATATCATTTCTATAATATTTGTGTTATACGTAACATCAAACACTATGATGTTATTTCTAATTGCAAATGGCAAGCAGTATATCAGCATCATGTCCTTTCATATCAATAACTAAATCTCACTTATAGTTATGAATATTTTTTTGTGTACATTCAATATTTTGCATGCCTCCAGTTGGGGTTGCCAATGGTTAATTTTACACCTCCACAAATTATTTGAGAATAAAGCTAGCTAATTTGGAACTCACCATTTCATGTTAGTTGTACTACCCACTTGAACTAACCCTTAAAGTCTTTTTTTTCTCCATAGCTATTGTTTTTGATGCTGTTTCTTCTTTAAAACATAGATACTCTTATAATTTTATTCTTATATCTATTCTTCTTATTATGACTAATTTTAATACTAAATCCAGCATCTTTTGCATACTTGTAATAAAAATCGTATACATCATCCAATGAAGCAAATTCCTAGCCAAGTTTTGCTTTTTGATCATGGATTCCAAATAATAAATATGTATAATAGGTTAAAAGAAAGCAAAAAATTCAGAAAAAATAATTTTAAAAGCTTTATTATTCTAAAATATCATTTAATTGTAAACTTTTGATGATTAAACATGTAAATTTTATGTTGCTATAATTGTAAAAATTTAACTAGAAACAAATAAGTAAAAGGAATAAATTAGTAAGTAAAAGGCGAGAGAAAAATGGTTAAGAAAAAATTTTATTAATGTATATTCAAGTTTAAAAAATTATATATAAAATTTTAAATATAATATACATATATACCCATTAATTTAAAATAAATAAATAAACATACCCACTACACCAATTGAAAAGTGAAAGATTTAAGGGAACAAACACTAAAGGGAGAATCAGTTAGAAATATTATTGAATAGACGTATTAATAAATCATTTTAGAGCATTTTTGAAAACAAAGTGAATTTTTTAAGTAAATTTAAAGCAAAACAATGATGCTTTGGGAGAGTGGTTTTGGCAAAAATAAAGATCTTTTAATGCATTTTAGAGCATTTTTAACAAAAATGACTAATATTTAAGGTAATTTAGAGCATTTTTGTCAAAAATAATGACTTTGTAAGGCAATTTAGTGCATATTGATAAAAGTGGTGTCGTTTTAAAGTGTTTTCGAACCTTTATGTCAAAGATGATGACTTTTAAAAGCATTTTAGAACATTTTTGGCAAAAATAATAGCCTTTTTTTAATTAAATTTAGAGCATTTTTTGTAAAAAAAAAAAAAAAAAAATCATATTTTAAAGCATTTGAGACTGCTTTTAGCCAAGACTATGCTTATTTAAAATATTTTAGGGCCCTTTGGCAAATACAATGACTTTCTAAGGCATTTTAGTGCATTTTTTTTAAAAACGATGATTTTTTAATCAAAATTTTGAGCTTTTTTTTTTTAAAAGAAATTAATGCTTCAAAATATTTGATAGCCTTTTTATGGACAATAGAGATGTTTGAAAGTATTTTTGTAAAACCTATCCTTTAGACCTTAGACGTAATTTAATCTTTTTGTACTTACATTGCATTTTCATGCACGTGTACATTTTATGAGTAGTCAACATATTATTGAGGTTTATTAAATATTTTTACATGTTTGGAGATTTTAATTATTTATGTATTTATTAATTCATGATTATATTAATATAATAAAATGGTATTTTTTATATTTGCAAAAGAAGGGAAGTTATTTTCGTCAAAATAGCCTAAAGCTGTCATGAACCAAAAATCTTCTTCCTTTCCCTTTTTCTTTCTTCATCCCATCTCCAACTTTATCAAACCCATCAATCTTCTTCTTTTTCCTTCCACTTCTCCCTTAAATTTAACTTCTTCCATATTCCCTTTACTTCTCCAACTGTATTCTTTAAAAGTTTTGACTTTCTCTCTCTAAAAATTTAGTAAGTTTTTAAGTATCCATTTGGGCAATTTCAATTTAATATGTTTTCATGAACTTGTAAAATTTTCATTGAGTTTTAGTTAAAGTTGCTAACTATCTTAAAGTTTTAAATTTTTGTTTATTGAATTATTTTAACTTGAATTAAAATTTGGATATTTTTGTATAAATGTTATGCTCTTGAGTTGCTCTTCAGTTTGGACTTAATTATAATATTTTAAAGATTGATTATGAACTATTTGAGGATGAGAAACTTTGCCATAGGGTCTCATTATATAAAAATAAGTTAAATGACAAGAATTTTTGGTTGTATGGTAAAAAAAAGTTTTATTAACATTAAATTTGAAATTCAGCTTGGGGTATATTTTAAGACTTGATTTAAATTTAGAATAGTTATATTTAATGTTTAGAAATTAAGTATAAAGTTTGGTTTTAAATCGATTTGATTAGGATTGAATTTAATATTGACAGGGACTAAAGTAAATTTTCACAAATTTTGAATTTTTTTTTATAGTTTTCTTATTTTAAAAAGAATAGAATTTTTTTTGAGTAAATTCTATTGGAGACAAAGTTGTAGTATTCATAAAAAATTTTATAACGAGTATTTATAGGTCTAATTTAGAGTTTATTTACTTTATCAAAAGTGTCCATTTTTTATTTTTTGTTATGTTTCATTGCTTAAAAACTTGAACAGGTGTCATGGCCCTAGTGCTTATATTTTCCAAAATTTGAAGTTACTCTTGCATGTTAGCATAGTACATGGTGGTATAGAGTCGTTCTGTTAAGTATCTATCTTTTAGTTTTGTAAGTTACTTTTGAACACTTAAACGACTTCCAAATTGAGTGATTCAAAAACCATTAAAAATGTTGATTTCAGCTAAATATTGTACTAATTTCTATAAATAATTTTGTATAAATTCAAACCTCAACTTATATATCAACTTAGGAATTTATGTTTATAATTTGTGTGTATATATATATATATATATTCATATTAGGGGTATATGAACATTTTATTTGAGTTGGTTTTTAATAAAAATACATATTGTATGTTTTAGGTCCACGCACTTCAAGAGAGGACCCAAACTAGTGTGATGATTAGTAAAAGAATGGAGACCCTCTCCTGAATAGTGAGTGAATTGAATGTAATAGTTGATTTATTAGAAATTGTTAATAACCTGTTTTAATCTTTTTGAGTTATTAGCATGTTAAATTAGTGTATATAAAATGATTTAAAATTAAATAAGACTGTGGATTGATTGTTTATTACTGTTTTGCATATTTATGATTATGAGTTATTGAAATAGCCCTTCGAGTATACATACATACATATATATATTAAATAAATTATTTTATAAACCATATTTATTGGTGATGTATTAGTATTATTATAATACTACAAAAAGTAAGTTATAGACAAATCTTTATAGAGGCTGCATAAGTGATGGGATATAAGGTGGGGTTGGTATAAGGGAGAACATTATTGGGGAATCCACCTCGTGAAAGTTAATACAAAGATATTGTAATTATCATCATGTGGCTGCTCAAGTCAATGTTACTAAGTTGAGCTAAAATTTAACTAACAGATTTTATAAATTGAATTTATGAATTGAAATATAAATAAATTTTTAAATAATTTTTTTTTGTAAATTTATAAATACATAATTTTTAATATAACAAAACTTATTTGTAGTCTTAAGTGTCTATTTTGATCAAGATGACAACTTGAGAAAGTATAAACAAGCTTAATCTTTTAAAATAAAATAAACACAAGCCTAGATGCATATTTTATAATATGTTTGCATAATTGATTTTAAAATGATGTGAGATTGTCAAGTAAATAAACATAGTTTATAAATTGTTTTAACATTTTGATACCTTCAAATCTTATGAATTGTATAGTACTCACGGTTCATTCACTTAGTATATTTTATACTTACTCCCTTCACTTTACCTTTTTCAGGTTAAGTCTTACAATTGCTATATCGTTGTTGGGATGAACAGAGTTATCAATACATTGCTTTTAGTATAAGCTTCTCGACTCATTTTATGCTCTTTGGGGTCCACTTGTAAAATGATTTCACTCAGTATCTTAATATTTTGTAATATGTACTTTTGATGTTATTTAAAACTTGAATATTTTATTTGTTTTCTTCTTCGAGATTTTTCTTTATAAGTATTTGTGTTACAAGTGATTTTAAATTTTTATGTATATATTTCAAATTTTATGAATGGAGTATATGATCTTTAAAAGTCTAATGGGTTTTCAAGAGATATTTTATATATATGGGCTATATCTTCAAGATGCACGACAATTGTCATGTGGCATCTTTTAGGTCAGTGTATGACAATTTTATTGGTACTAGAGCAGAAGGTTTTAAATTATTTTAAAATATTTTTGAATACTTTTTATGGACCTTAAATGAGTTGAGTCTTAGGTTTGCATAATAAAAGTCTTTAATTATGTGATAATTATATTTGAGGCTCTTAGGACTATACCAAATTTTGCTAAAAAGCACAATGATAAGACAAGTTAGGTAATGATGCTTAGAGAGTTCATGAGGTAGAATCATTGACCTTTAAGCAATAACCTCCTCCTATTTAAGGTGAAAGATGGCTTTAAGACCATGAAGAAAAAACTATAAGAGGTATGTTTAAAGCAACTACTATGTATAAATCTAGTAGTACAATTGTTGGACACAAAACTATTGATTTGATTGTGAAATCTGGCATAAGTTTAATGTAATATTAGGTATGGATTGATTGTATAATTTATTAGTCATAGTTGATTGTTGTAGTGAAAAAGTCACATTTTACGAAAAAAAACAAGGAGTTAGTGGTATATCAAATTTGTTCAAGTGTAGAATCATTTAGTTCCATTTTTAAAGTGCATCATAGAGCATAAAAGAATTAAATAGTTTGGATACTTGCGTTTGATGAAGGGCATATCAATCACTACTAGACAAATCACTTTATATTGATAGTTGGTAAGTTTCTTGATGTTTTTCCCTATGAGTTTCTTAGATTACCCTTAGAGAAACATATAAAGTTATGCATAGATTTAGTTTCAAGTATTTCTTGAATTTTCATATCTTAGTATCATATGGCATTGACTAAATTGTTAAAACTATAAAAGAAATTTACACGCCTTAGTGTTTACCTTCAAAGAGCCTTATTATTGTTGTTAAGAAGTATGATGATTACTACAAATTATGTGTTGATTTTCAACAGTTGAATCGAATTATAATTAAGAACAAGTATTTATCATCTTAGGTTAAAGAGCTATTTGACTAGTTAGGTGATTCGAGCTCCTTCAAAAATTAAATTGAAATCTAGATGTCATCAATAGAGGATTAAAGGGAATAATGAATCAAAGATAGCATTTAGAACCTAATATAGGCATTTTGAGTTTAGTTATGCCATTTAAGCTAGCTAATATTGTAATAGTTTTATAAGTATAGGGTATTTAGACTTTATTTGAATTGATTAAAAATTTTATTTAGCAATGACATCCTAATTTATTTTAAGACTTGGAAAGAACATGAAAGATCATCAGTTGTATGCTAAAAGAGAGAAATGTGATTTTTAAATATCATAATTCAAAATTTTAAGACATGTTATTTCAAGAATGTATATCAATAGATTCAATTAAAATAATAGTTGTATTATGTTAGGAGAGATCTATACATGGACTTTTCTTAGACTAAATATTTATTATCAATGTTTTTTAAAAACTTCTAATGAATAGTTAAACCACTGACAAGTTTGATGAAGAAAGAAATTAAATTTGTTTGAAATGATAAGTGTGAAGAGCTTTCTTAGAATTGAAAGATAGATTGATGGGTACACTAATTATTGTTGTAGCCAATATTATGAAATCATGCATAGTTTATGCACATATTTATAGTATAGGATTAGAGTGTGTCTTGATGCAGGCCAGTAAGGTGATAGGTTATTGTATTTCTTGGTAGTTAAAATCTTATAAAATATTTATATGTTTGACCTTAGAGAATTTAAAGAAAAGTTAGTGAAAATTTAAGAAATTAATTTGCAGTATCGTGAGAATAGTTATTTGGTCTATGTTTATGATGTAGTTATAGTTTTAACACTTATAGTGATAGTGAGATAGAGACAGTGGCAAAGATAAAGACATGAGGACAAGAAATCAACCGCAAAATGGTGAATAATTGAATAATAAAAAATAAATATAAATAAAATTCTTATTGTAGTAGGAAATAGGTGATACTAGATAATTTTAAATTTAGAGATGAAATTTTGGTAGAAGTGCATCGATTTAGGCTTGTTGTATATCCGGGAAGTATCAAAGTGTATAAAGATCTCTAAAGATAATACTAGTGAAAAAAATTTAAATGTGATATAGTTAATATGTATCTTAATGTATGATTTACCTATAGATAAAGGTTTAAACATTCAAGACTAGTAGGAATTATGTCATCTTTACCCATTGTTGAGTAAAAATGGGTCATGCTATAATGAATTTTATGATGAGTTTATCGAGAACCCAACAAGGGTATGATGTAGTTTAGGTGGTAGTTAATTGTTTGACCTAATTTACAAGGCCTTAGTAAGTTATGTATAGATCAATAATATAGTTAAAATAATATCTTAAATTATTTCGTATGTAATATATAAATGCACTAGTTCGTAACTAATTTTAAGGTCTAAGAGATTAGGTTATGAATTTTAAGAAAAACTTAGTATCATTTTAGGTTTCCTACATTTTATATACGTTATTCAAGAACATGGTATAGTGTGCGGATAAAGGGTATCCAAAAATTTTAATATGTCAACTAATAAAAATTTATTATTGAATTTTCATAAGTTGAATAATGATTTTGTTATTGTATCATAGACCTTGATCAGATTAAAAAGGATAAATTTCATGGACATATGCATGTGATAGTTAAAAATTGTATAGAAAATATCAAAAGTGCCATATAGTAGTGAACTTTTAAGAATTTGGATATGTTTGTCAAAAAATTTACTTGTGATGTTATGAAAGTTTAAGTATGATATTATCAATTTGTTAAAAAAGGTTCATGAAGGCAACAATGAATATTGATTCTTGATATGAGGTTTGGACATTAACCATGTAAGGTGGTTTATAAGAATGTAAATGCTAAGTATAGGGTTTATACATTGCTCAGTATATTAGTATAAGTGTTTTGATATTTTTTTGGGATATTGGTTGGACATTAATGGATCAAGACAAATAAAGTAAAGTTGAAATATAATGCAAGGGTGGTCTAGTTAAGATTCATAATTCAGATATATATATATATATAAGTATGTACGTATGAATAACATACATGTTGTATGTTTTGTTGACCTTAATCAAATTGTATTTCTTAAAAAATTTGTAGGATGTTATAATGCTAAAGTTTAAACATTGAAATATATATGCAAATTTGTGGAGTCTATTATTAGAGTTGTACAATGAAAGTATGATTAAGTAAGTGAATAAGCTTAGTAACTTGATTGTTCTAAATTGTGTATTGATATAAGTAGACATGATTTATCACTTGATAATTTTTTTCAATTGTTAATGATGGTTTAAATTAATCGCATTGACATATGTACATGTATACATGGGGATTTATGAAGTTGTTTGTATGGATAATGAGTTTTAGAGTATGTTAGATTGTTGAATTTTTTTTTGAAGTGTTTTTAAATTAAATTTCTAGTTGGTTTTATTCAAAATATAAAAAAGACTCTACTGAATTTTTCTTGACAAGATGTCAAGGAGTTTAAACTCTTTGTTCTATGATTAAGAGAATGCTAAGTTTTTCTAAAGGAAAACTTTAAAGATTCATGTTAGAAACTGTTTTAGTTTTAGACATTTTTGTGTTCTCAATGCTTATATATTAGGTGTTAATGGAATTTTACAAATCAGTATTGTATATGAATGTGTTCTTAATTAAGATCATAAATTACTTTGGTTTAATGAATGGGTCATTAGCACCCAAACCTTATATTGTTGTTATGGCTTAATAAAGTTGGATGTTTTCAAATTTTAATGGAGCATTTAGATGATAAAAATTGTCAGTTGTAACTTAAGATGTCACCACTTCATATGGGGACCTATATCTTTACTTTTAATACTAGGGACTATTTTATCATTTTAGGTTCTTTCACTTAAGCACGAAAAACTAATGCTGATAAGAAATTGCACCAAGGTAATGATCTTGTAAAGATTGATTTGGGGTTTAATGATCTTATCATTGTAATTTTTGATAGTCAATTTTTGCGATGGTAGTATTTTTACAAAATTTTTTCAAACTTTTTCGTAGGGGAAAAAAATCAAATTCACATATCAAGCTTATGATTTTATGATAGGTTTAATTACAAACTTTAATGTTGTTATTGAGACTATTATTCTTGATTTGCAATGTACTATGCGAGGTGCAAAACACATAGCTATTGAGGGGTAGGATAATCCTAATGGTTAAGCTTTTGTGGCATAGTCCCACATTGAAGAGATGACTTGGGAACCCAAGAGTTTAATGTGAGAAAAATGCCCTTGTTTGTGTCAATAATACATGCACATAGAATTTGAAGGCAAAATTCTTTCAAAGGTGTTAGAATTGTATAACTTATCCTTTGGATCCTATGAGTAATTTACTCTTTTTGTACTTAAACTGCATTTTTATGCATGTGCACAATTTATGATTAGTCGATATATTATTGAGGGTTATTAATTGCTTTTATGAGTTTGAAGATTTTATTTATTTATTAGTTTATGATTATATTAATATAATAAAATGGCATTTTTTAAATTTGCAAAAGAAGGGTAGGTTATTTTCATCAAAATGGCTTAAAGGCATTAAATGCCAAAAAGTTTTCTTCTTTTTCCTATTTTGGCCGACTCTTTCTTTTTCCTCTATATTTTTCTTTCTTCATCCCATCTCCTACTTTATCAAGTCCATTAATCTTCTCCCTTTTCCTTTTATTTCTCTCTCAAATTTAGCTTCTCTCATATTCTTTTTATTTTTTAAATATATTCTTTAAAAATTTTCATTTCTCTCTTTAAGAAAAAGTTTAAGCATTTATTTGGACAATTTCAATTCAATATGTGTTCATGAATTTGTAAAGTTTTTGTTGAGTTTTGGGTAAGATTTCTAACTATTCTAAAATTTTAAATTTTCGTTTATTGAATTATTTTATCTTGAATGTAAAACTTTAGTATTTTTGTATTAATGTTATGCTCTTGAGTTTTGACTTAATTATGATAATTTGTAGATTGATTATGAGTTGTTTGAGGATGAGAAAACCTTGCTATGAAATTTTATTGTATGGAAATCAGTTAAATGACAATAGTTTTTGATTTTATGTCTAAATGAAGTTTTATTAACGTTGAATTTGGAATTCAATTTAAGATATATTTTGAGACTTGATTTAAGTTTAAAGTGGTTGTATTTAATGTTTAGAAATTAAGTTTCAAATTTGGTTTCAAATTGATTTGACAAGGACTAAATTTAGGATTGGTAGGGACTGAAACAAATTTTTACAAATTTTGATCTTTTTATAGTTTTTGTTATTTTGTGAAGAATAGAAATGTTTTTGAATGAATCCTATAAGAGACAAAGTTGTACTTTTAAAAACTTTTCTAATAAATATTTATAAACTTAATTTAAAGTTCATTTGGCCTATAAAAAAATGCTCATTTTTTATTTTTCACTATGTTTCATTGTGTAAAAATTTAACCATGGACTGCAGACTTGATGCTTCTACTTTCAAAAATTTAAAGTACTATAACAAGTTATTGTAGTATAGTACTGTAGCACAACCTGCCGTGGAGCTGGAGTGTTGAGCAATCTGTCCATTAATTTGGTAAATCATTTTTAAATCTCTAAATGACCTCGAAATTAAGTGATTCAAAAACCATTATAAAGCTTAGGAAATCTAATTTGTTTCTCAATTGGATCACTTTTTGAAATTTTAACCCAACATTTCTAAAATTGTCAAATTACTCTTAAAGATTGATTTTGATTAAATGCCATACTATTTTTTGTAAATAATTTTGTTAATCATATATATATATATATTTATATTGGGATTGATGAGCATTTTATTCAAGTTGACTTCTAATAAAAATATATATTGTATCCTTTAGGCTTGAGTATTTCGAAAGGGGATATAAGCTAGCATAAAGATTAATAAAGGAGTGTAAACCATTTCCTGAATAGTGAGTAAATTGAGTGTAATATTTGATTCATTAGAAAACTATTTTAAATCACATGTTTTGATTTTAATAGCTTATTTTAACTTTAAATTATTGGAATGCTAGATTAGTATATATAAATGATTTAAGATCAAATAAGATCTATATATTGATTGTTTATTATTGTTTTGTATATTTATGGCTGTGAGTTATATATATATATATATATATGTGTGTGTGTGTGTGTGTTTTAAATAGTTTGTTTTATAAACATATAAATTGGTGATGTATTGATATTTCTATAGTATTATACGAAGTAACTTATAGACGAACCTTTATAGAGGCCATATAGATAATTGAGCATTAAGTGGGTTGGTCACATAATGAAAGTTAATGTGAGGACACTGCGATTGTCATCATGTGGCTACTTTGGTCACATGATGTACTAAAATATAAATTAATTTATTAAAAATTTTTTAGCATATTTTATAGACTGAATTTGTGAACTAAAATATAAATAAATTTTTAAATAAATTTATTAAAATTTTTTCGCAGATTTTATAGACTAAATTTGTGAACTAAAATATAAATAAATTTTTAAATAAATTTTTTTAATAAGTTTATAGATGTATGATTTTTAATATAATAAAACTCACTAATAGTGTTAAGAGTGTACTCTAACTAGAGTGATAACTTAAGAAAATAAATACAGTCTTAGATACATATTTTATAATATGTTTTAATTGTATAACTAATTTTGAAATGATGTGAGATTATCAAGTAAATAAACATAGTTTACAAATCGTTTTAACATCTTAACACCTCCAAACCTTATGAATTGTATATTGTTCACGATTCACTCGCTGACTATTTTGATACTCATATTAGTCACTTTATTTCTTTTAAGTTAAGTCTTATAATTGTTATATCGCTGTAAAGGTGAACAAAATTATTACTGCATTACTTCTGGTATAGGGTCCTCAATTCATCTTATACTACTTGGGGTCTATTAACAAAATGGTTTTACTTAATATTTTGATATTTTGTAATATGTATCTTCGATAAGATTTAAAATTTAAATATTTTCTTTATTTTCTTCCTCAAAATTTTTTTATAAATACTTATATTACAAGTGATTTTAATTGTAATTGTATGTATATATTTCAAATTTTATAAGTGGAGTACATAATTTTTAAAAGTCTAGCGAACTCTCAAGGAACATTACATATAAATGGAGTGTATCTTAAGGGTGTGCAGTGATTGTTATGTGATGGTCTATAAGTCGGGATGTTACAATTTTTGTACATTTTTTAAAGAGATGATTATTTAAATAAAAATGATGACTATTTAAATAAATTTACAAAAATATGTGCAAAGCAAATTTTTATAAATATGGCATGCTAATGTTAATGATATATAATAATTTAAGTAAAAGTTAAAAAAACTAACTTTTAGTTATAGCTTTAACTAAGTGTTAATCTAACACATCATTATGTTAATTCTAATTTTATGTGTGACATATGTATGATTAGTTTTAAGATATGATTTACAGCAATTTAATTAAGTTGTTACAATATATTTTCATTTTGTTTTATTTGCACCATTTTTGCTACTATTGCTTACTAAAATAACTAAGTGTTAATCTAATCTAAATTATTTTATAATTTCTGAAACGTGCCTTTAAATTTCTCAATGAATTTTAAAATTACGTATGTTTTCATTGCTCTAAATATATAATATATTTATAATAATATATTGTCTTTAAAGTATTGTTAAATATACAAATTTTTATATAAATTTATTTATACAAGTTAATATATTAATATTATATTATTATTGTCATGCCTCGATTCGTCAATTTGAGTACATAATCTATTATATTTACATATCAATGGAGAGTATTATATATCTCAAAAAGTTTTCGAGAATAAAATATAAGTCGCAAATACTATACTAGGAAATATAGAAGGATGACTTCCTTAAAGTGTATCAAATTTGAAAATATTTTTTTAAAAAAACGTGAGTATACACTTAGTGAATAAATAAACAATGATAAACTAAATTTCAATACAAGAATAAGAATATATTATATATATATATATAATAATTCATAATCAATCATTAATTCACATTCAAATAAGTAATCAAAAAGCATTCAAATAAGTAATATATATATATATATATATGTATAATTGCGTTCAAAATCGGGTACTTACACTAAAGTCAATCATAAAAATCATAAACAATATCTTTACATTATATTCACTAAATCATGATATCATAAATTAATTTTCACATCATATTCATCAAAACTTACATCCATAGATAATTTACTTAGCCTTCAACCATCTTTTAATATAAATCGACTCTTACTCAATCATTTTAAAATCATATTCATAAATAAATTTATAAATTCAAATTCATAAAATAGTCAAACATTTAAATTTATTTATCATAAAGCATTGAAAATTAATTTATATTAATAAAATATTTAATTTATATCATTAAAAAATATTTAAAAATTTATCCATCTAGTTACTAGTTATGTGATAATCAACACTCCTAATTTAATTCTCTTGTTGTGTAAAATTCTTGTGAAGTATCTCGACCTAAAAAATATTTATTCATATACAAACTTATTAATATACTATGTTTATTCTAAGTAATGCATATAATGTATATGCTTTTAGTTGACTTTTATTGAGATATCTAGTCAAAATTTTATTAAAGATGCTAAAACTACATCACATTTATATCACAATATACTTAGCATCTTTATGCCAATCTATATAATATATCTTACTAAAATTCATACTATTTTTATAAAGTTGATAGGTATCAGATCTCTCGTAAATAAATTACTTCATACTCGTCATTATACCATTTCCAATACAAATTTTTTATATCCGAATTTTATTTCAATGTAACACTAAAGTTCCACCTAAAATAGTAAAATTTCGTAGGATAATTTATACCAATATAATGTTTTAATTTTCCTTTAATCATTCTTAAACATATAATATTCAAAGTAAGAAAAATGTCACAATTAAATATACCAAATTAACTTATAAAATTAATATTTCCTACACCAAAATCTACTCTCAATTTTTTTTTTTTTTACAATTTTAATCATTTTAGTATTCTAACAATATTTTATTTACATCACTCTTTATCCTTCCATCTTTTTCATATATTTCATAAATAAATTCTCATTTGACATAAATATAAAATCATCTGCATTTCTTTAACATAACTTAATTGCCAATATAATAATCAATTCATAATTCTTTCATCATATAGAAAACAATACACAAAAATACATACATATACACCAAATTCAACTACTAAGGTTTCCTTAACTCAACATTTATTTTATGTTTCATATATATATATATATTACTAATTTTATTCATTTCGACAATCCAATCTAAATTTATATTTATTTAAACATCAAAATATATTTATATACACACCTTATCAAATCATTCTTTAACCTATATTCACATAAACATTATATTCGTCATGAAATCAAACTAAAATCATATATCTACATATACTAAAATTTTGGTTTCCTAGGAGTTCAAGATCGACAATTTATAGCATGCTTCCTATTAAATTCTAGCATGATTTGAGGTATGAATAATACTTAAGACACTTACCACATGTTTCCCAAATTTAGAACTTTTCCTTGAATTTTCTTTCCTTGGATTTCTCCTTCAATAAACTTTAGGTGAAATCAATAAAACTTTTGGTGTAAAGCTTATTTTCCTTGATTTTTCTGAACTAATAGCCATTCCTATAACTGATTTAAAGCTAGTATTTTAGTCGTGCAAGGATGAATGTGGTGGCAAGCATGGGAGGTGAAAAGAAAAATGGTGATTTTTATAGAAAAATGGAGAAGTGTACAAAACCTTATGGAATTGGATAACTTAGGCTTGGGCTTAAACTTAAATAAATTGGGCCAAGTTAAAAAAATAAGAAAATGGTGACTTAAATAATTTGGTGGAATTATAAAAAATATGGACTTAAACTTCATTTAGCAAATTGGGATAAGATTTTATTTAACCCATCTAAACTCTTTCTTTATTCAAAAATAAAATCTCAAAAATAGTCTTAACAAAAATTTGTATTTTTATTTTTACTCTTAAAAATCTAATCACTAATTTATAAAAATAACCTTGTAAAAATCATATTATCATCTTCCTAAGTTTTTAATACTTATATAATATAAATATGACCTAAAATCATGAAATTTAACACTTATATATATATATATATTATACTATTTATCATATGCCATGTTAACTAAGTATGTATATGCTCGATATAATATATATATATTATAATGTGTTATAAATGTATATTCAATGCATCTAAAAGAGTATTGAGAATTTAATACTATTTCTATAATTATCACATATATTATATTTTTATAATAATATATAGATGGACAAACAGATAGATAATAACAATAATTATACATTAATTTATTTAATATATTTTATATCTATATGCATATGGGTAGAACAGATATGAATGTATTTTACTCAAGCAAGGACATTTTTGGGTTGCTTTTATTAGGTACATTAATCTCATTCGATTTGGGTTTGAAATCTTTGAGAGCTCTAAATAATGTTGCATAATTTAAGTTATTAATATCATGTAATTTTAACATAGGAACATTTATCTGTTGGTATTATTATTATTATTATTACTTAAAATATCAACTATTAAATTGTTTAGCATCAACACTTGAATTTTTATAAAATAATATTTGTGCTATTGATAAAATTATAAATCAGTATATATGTAATATATTATTTATAATTGGAATGATATTAAAAAATAATAGTAGTTGTAGTTTAATAAAATGATGTGCCCACATAATGTTCTATAAATACTTTGTTCATTAATACATAAAAAGTGTTTCACTTTTTAATTATAAAGTATATAAAATAACTTTATGATATATTTTACTTTTTATTTATAAAATAACCTTTTGATATTTTCACTTTTTAATTAGATAAATGACTCACCATCTTTATATATTAAGAAATAACTATCCATTGTTGAATTTTTTTATTCATTTACTATATTTCTTTCAACTCAATATTACATATATCTTGCAATAATTTAATGCATAATTAGATTAACAATATTAATACGATTGTTATACTTGTAGGTGATTTTGTACCATCTAGCCCAAAGGTCATTTAACAAAGTTGACCTGTTTTAACTATTTTTTATTTAGCAATAATATTGATGTTGCGTGATATATTCAAGGAATTTCATGGAGCGATGAAGCTTTACAAATCCAAGTAGGCACTAAGTAAAGTTTAATGACACTAATTGCACTTATAAGTGTAGCCAAATATATCAACAATCAATCCATGAAGCATTCAAGCCATCATTTTTGCTGAGGAGATGACTTGAAATTTGTTAAGGTTTGTATTATTGCATTTTTTGAAACACTTTATTTAACTATCATGTTATAATATATTATATTGAATAATATTTATTAAATATGATACTATTTACTTGTATTTTTATGATTTTCATAATATCATAATTTTTAGATTTTCTAGTTATATTAGGTAACTGTAATATTTATACTTAACTAAGAAACATATTATAAGATGTATTTTGTGAATAAAAGGAAAAAAAAGAAAAATTGAGGAATTAAAGTTGTATTTAAGAAATAATTCTTTTTAATTAGGAAGATACATTCTTTTGTATTTTAGAAAACAAAACTACATACAACTAAGGTTAGATTTTTACTATATGTATTTGTGTTATTTATTTTCCATAGTAGCCAAAAGGTGAATGCCAAAAGCTAAAGAATGCTATAATTTTTGTTTCTTTTTTTTTTTTTTTCAAGTTATTTTTTATGTTTTTTTTATGATCTAAAAAGAAAAGCAATTTATGGAAATTATAAATCTATAATATCTATTTTACAAACTTAGAAAGTATTCTCTTGAGTTTTGTAAAGGCATTTTCTTATTATTGTTCAAAAGAAGATTTATGCTTGTTCAAAAGAGTTCAATGTTGATTTATAAAAGGATTTTGCTGAATTAAATTGAAGGAAGTTTGATGCATTAGGATTCGAGACTACAACGAAAAGGGAGTTTTTATTTTATTTAAGTGTATTAGTACTTGTAATCATTGCTTTTCTTTGTGAATTATTTTTTTGAAGCATTGTCTTATGAATGTAGGATTGAAAAATCTAAATCACATTAAAAGTTGGTGGTCTTTTCTAGTTATTTTGTATTGTTGCTTACTTGAATTAATTAATTGGTTAAAATTAATTAAAGTTGACAAAGATGAACATAAACAAATTTATCAATTGGTATTAGAGTAGGTCATTAATTATTTGGTAAAGTTTTTAGTCTTTTGATTTGTTTTAGTGTAGATATAGATGTTCAAAAAGAAAAAGATTCTACATCACAACTGCCATTGCTTAACAGTACAAACGACTTATATTGTGAGGCAAGAATAAGGATATTTATTAAATTTATAAATGAGAAAGTATGGTGGGTAGTAGTTCATAGTTGAAATTGTCCTACTATGACTAATGGCAACAATAATATGGTTCTTAAACTTGAAGACACTTGGACAAACATTAAAAATATCTTAGCAAATTTTAATTCAAAGGCATTAAATGCAATCTTCAATGCTGCGACCTAAATCAATCCAAGCTGATCTTAATTATGAGTTTGCTAATAATTTTCGTATTATTTTGTTGTGTACTACATTTCTTTCTTTTCCTAGCCACCAATGGTTCTTTCTTGATCTAATCTATATAAAGGGATTTAATGTATTATAATAAGAACTTGTAATAAGAATTCAGTTTTTTCTTTTTATTCTTAGAAGAACTCTAAACTTAACAAAAGAATCATCTTTTGTAGCATTTTTGTTTGCAATTCTATTTCTTGAAACAAGTTTCCAACTGGTCTAGGTTAGTTTAAGACTTGATTTTTAGTGTTTATGAGTGTGTATCAATCTAATTATGGGTTTTAAGATTTTTAATTCATGGGTTCACATCATTTAGTATCATTGATTGGGTTCTAAATTCAAGTTTGATTATCTTTAAATTCTTTTGTGTTTCTTTAAAAAAAAAAGATGAATTATTGTTCATTGCACTGTTCATAAGTACTGTTTATTCATAGCATTATTCATCCAGCATTTTATCTTGTTTCTTTTATCTATTCTTGTTAATTTGCATCTTTTTGTTAAAAAAAAGGCAAAAAAGATAAGTTTAATATAATTCAAGAACTTCTATTCTTGAAACATTTTTACTGATTATTTTATAAGGGAACTTTTCTTTAATATGTATCAGGGCTTGAAATATCATCTAAATTAATTCTTACTATTAAATTAAATCTTTTCATATTCATTTATCTATAAGTCGAATTACATATATTCTTTATACTCTTATTTCTTATTTCATTCTTATTTCTTGAACTCTTATTAGTGAGAATAACACATAAGTTATGTTCTTGATTGAGTTCAGTTAGTTCTTAAAAAAAAAATTTAAAGAAAAAATAAAGTGGGTAAAAGATAAGAGATTATAAGAATAGTATTGAGAAAAGCCTATTAAAATGAAACATAAATGGGGTGGAGTGTTGTCTTGAGTGTAAACATATGAGGATTTTTCTAATATTTTTCTTAATAACCTACTAAAATGTCAAACAAAAGTGACTCAATAACTTAAGAGGAGAATTCATTCTGTGTTGCAAGCCATATAATAACAATTCGAGTGAATGAATATTATTTTTAGGGAGATTAGAGATAGAATAGACTGGTGGGATGAAGTAATAGCTAGCATACAAAAAGGATAGCCTAATAAGAGTAAATAAAATAGGCAAAGATTTGTTTTTTTAGATGCATTCGGGGATGAAAATGAGTTTAGAAGTAAGAATAAGGATGATCAATAGTCTAAAGTTGAAATAAACAGATTTAGGTCTCAAAGAAATAGACGTGAAAGTGAACTTAGAAGAGATCTAAAGAGTTGAGATGAAGTAGAGTATCTTGTAGAAGGTGAATGTTTTATTGTTAGGCATGTTCTTAATGCATAAATCAAAGTAGATGATATGGAGTAATAAAGAAAGAATAGATATATGCATACCAAATGTTACACTAAGGATAAGGTACGTAATATGATCATAAATGAAAAGAGGTGCACCAATATAAATAATACCACCCTTGTTGAAAAAGTAGGCTTATCTTTGCTAAAACATTTTAGACTTTATCAATTACAATGGTTGAATGAATGTGGGGAGGTTAAAATTAATAAGCAAGTCTTAATGCCTTTTACTATTGGAAGGTATAATGATAAGGTGCTTTATGATGTGGTTTTTATACATATTGGCCATATTTTAATAGGAAGACCATGACAGCTTGATAAAAAAAGTGATACATGATAGTTTAAGACTAGATATAGTTTTGTTAGATATGAAAAATTAGTTACACTTGTTCCTTTTAACTCTAAAATAGTTCTATAAGGACCAAATGAAGTTAAAAAATAAAGTTGAGCAAAAGACAAAAAGTGAAAGGAAAATGAGAGTGAGGTCAAAACCTTAAGAAAACAAAAGAGCAGTCGAAAATAATGAAAAGAAAGTAAGGCTTTAAGAAGGAAAAGAAAGAGTGCTTGCAGAAAGAAATGGAAAAGCAAATTTGAGTTTTTATGCAAAAGACAGTCAGATTATAAAGGTTTTTATAGGAAACTAGCTTATGATTTTATTAATATGCAAGGAATCATACCTTATTCTTAATACAACTAATGAATCTCTTTTTAGTGTGACTATTTTTCTTTATTGGAAGAGTTTGAGGACATGTTCTTTAAGGAAATGCTTAATGGGCTATTGCCTATTAGAGGTATTGAACACTAAATTAATTTTGTATATAGAGGTGTTATTTTAAATCGATTAACATATCGAAGTAATTCAAAGGAGACAAAGAAGCTTCAAAGGAAAGTTAAGAAATTGATGGGCAGATGGTACATAAAGGAAAAATGAGCATTTTGTGTTGTAACAATACTATTAATGCCAAGAAAAGATAGAACACAGAGAATATGCATTAATTGTAAGGTAATCAACAATATAATGACAAAGTATTATCATCCAATACCTAGATTAATGATATGCTTGATAAATTGCATGGGTTATATTTTTTTTAATAAAATAAATCTTAAGAATAGATACCATCAAATTAGGATTAAAGAAAGAGATGAGTGAAAAATTGCCTTTATGACCAAATATAAATTGTATGAGTCATTGATTATGCCATTTAATCTTACTAATGTACCTAGTACTTTCATGAGATTAATGAATTATGTATTATGTGTATTTATAGATAAATTTATAGTAGTGTATTTTGATGATATCCTAATGTACAACTAAAGTTTAAAAGAGCATGTTAGGCATTTGAGATGTGTGCTTGATGTTTTAAGACATGATCAATTGTATGCAAATTTTAAGAAATGTACCTTTTATATGGAAAAGCAGTTAAAGTTGTTTTTCTTGACTATGTTTTCAGTAGAAAGGGTATTGAAGTAGATGAGGAGAAAGTTAAAACTATCCAAAAGTGGCCAACTAAAACCATCACTAAGGTAAAAAGCTTTTATAGCTTAGCTAGCTTTTATAGGCCTTTTGTTAAATATTTAAACACTATTGTCGCACCGCTCACTGAGAGAGTTAAAAAGAATGTTGAATTTTATTAGTGTATTAATAAAAAAATATGTTTATTAATATTAAAGAAAGGTTATATTTTACACCAGTGTTAGCATTACCTAATTTTAACAAAACTTTTGAAATTGAATGCGGTGAGTTATGAATAGGGATTGGAGTAGTATTGATGTAGAATAGGGACCCATAGCTTTATTTAGTGGGACATTAAATAGGATGGTTCTAAATTACTCGCATACGATAAAATACATTATGCTCTTGTCCAAGCTTTGGAGATGTGGCAACAATACCTATGACCTAAAGAGGTTGTGATCCACACCGATGATGAGTCACTAAAACATCTCAAGGACTAAGATAAGTTAAACAAAAAACATGTTAGGTGGATGGAATATATTCAAATATTTTCTTATGTCATTTGATATAAACAAAATAAAGAGAATATAGTTGCTTATGCTTTATCTAAGAAGTACGTATCTTCTTACCTTTATAAATGGTAAAATGCTTAGGTTTAAATATGTAAAAGATATATATATATATATATATATATCAATGATGCCACTTTTGTTGTCATGTATATGCAATGTGATGAGGCAGTATTTGGTAAATTTTACAAGCATGATGGTTACTTTCTTTCTTTTTAAAAAGAACAAGTTATATGTACCTAATTGTTAAATGTGTGATTTATAAATGCATGAGGCAAATGGTAGAGACTGATGGAGCATTTTGGTATTTATAAAACTTTAGAGATCTTACATGAGCACTTTTTTTTTTCTTTTTTGCCTAAAATGAGAAGAGATATCATTCCCATATGTAATAAGTACATGTAAAAAATTTTAAGTTTAAGGTTTTGTCGAACGGATTGTATACACATTTATTCATTCTTAGTGAACAACTTATGTATGGACCATTTTTTTTAGGCTGCTTAAGACAAAAATATGTAAAGACTATATTTTTATAGTAGTAGATAGATATAGTAATATAGCACTCTTTATTCCATGCCATAAAAAAGATAATGCCACCAATATAGTTGATTTATTTTTTAGGAAAATTCAGAGACTCCATGGTGTATCCAGGAGTAATGTGTCAAATAATGATATTAAATTTCTTAACTATTTTTGAATTTTTTTTTTTTTTTGTGTAAGTTAGGCTTTAAACTTTTATTTTTCACTACTTGTCATCCATAGATTGATAAACAAATTGAGGTAGTTAATAAAACTCTAAATTAGATTTTGCGCATTATTATTCATAAGAATTTGATAACTAGGGAAGATTATTAGTCATTAATAGAATTTGCACACAATAGAACCATGTAAACTACTATTTCTTATTTTCCCTTTAAAATTGTTTGCGACTTTAGTCCACTTACTCCCTTCAATTTAATACCTTTACCTGTTGTTAAAAGGGATAGTTTAGATGGGGAAAAAAAGCAAAATTGGTGAAGTTAATTAATGAAAGGGTACAACTTTAAATTGAGAAAAAGAATGGATAATATGATTCTCAAGCCAATAAAAGAAAGAGACATGTGATTTTTGAATTAGGAGATAGGGTTAAGGTTCATATGCAAAAAGAAAGGTTTCTAACCCACAAAAGGTCTAAATTACTTTCGAGAAGAGATGGATCATTCCAAGTCCTTGAGAAAATTAATGATAATGCATACAAAATGGAACTTCTAAGTAAGTTTAATGTATCTATTACTTTTAATGTTATTGATTTTTCACTTTTTTATATAGGTAATGATTGGAGGTTGAATCTTATTAAAGAGAGGGGGAATGATAGGTACTATAATGGACTAATTATCAAAGATCCCTTGCATGTTCAAAATGAGCCAATAACAAGATCAAGAGCGAAAATAAACCAAGGAAGCAATGCAAAAATGCAAGGACTTGTACAATTTACTTGAGCTAACTTAAAGTTCATTTAACAAAACACCAATATTCAAAATGAGCTTCAAAATGAACTTGAAAGATGAGGATTTAACCTTAGTTTATGTGATTCAAGCTAAGAAAGAGGTAACCTAGCATATGAAAGGCATATGCCATATCAATGGGCTAGATATCTATAAATCATGTGGTTTAGACTTTAATCTAGTTTTTTTTTTTAATTTTTTTATGTTTATGTTTTCTTTTATTTTTTGGGCTAAATATTATATAAAGCTCATAGAAGTAGGGTTCATTTTAAATTAACTAGGTTTTAGTTTTATTTCCTTTCTTTTTTCTCCTAACCTTTCATGGTTATTTCTTGACCTAGTCTATATAAAAGGATATAACATATTATAATAAGAAGTTTTCTCTTCTTGTCTTTGAATAAACTTTAAACTTATTAAAGGAACTATCCTTTTTGGCATTCTTGCTTGCAAGCTAGGTTTTTAAAATAAGTTTTCAATAGGTTTAGATTAGTTCAGGACTTGATTTTTAATGTTCTTAAATGTGTATTGATTTTTAGTGTTCTTGAATGTGTATCAATATGATTCTAGGATTTCTAATTCATGGGTTCATATTATTATATTTTCTCAAATTCACAAAGTATGATAGCAAATACTATAATATGCCATGGTGTTGAGCACTTTGTTCTATTATTTTACGAATCACTTTTGAATTCATAAACGACCTCTAAATTAAGTGACCAAAAAACTATTAGAAAGTTTAGGGAATTTAATATATTTTTTAATAGAACATTTTTTAAAATTTTAACTCTATTTTTTCAAATTACTAAACTACCTTTAAAGGTCGATTTTGAGTAAAAACCTTATTATTTTCTATAAATAATTTTGTACAGACTCAAGTCTCAATCTATATGTTAATATAGAGATTTATATTCATCGAATATACATATTACATATTGAGGTAGATGAACATTTTAATAGAGAGTAGATTTAATAAAAATGTATGTGTTTTTACGTCCCAGCACCTCAGAAGGAGAACCAAATCAACATAATGACTAGTGGGAGAGCGTACAACTTCCTTTAAATAGTGAGTAAGTAATGACAATGTTTAATTCATTAGAAAATTATTTTGAATCATATGTTTTAGTTTTAATAAATCATTTTAAATTACTTTGAGTTATTGATTGTTAGGTTAGCATATAAATAATTTTGTATTTGATAAAGCAAGTGGATTGATTGTTTACTATTACTTTGGTACACTTATGAATGTAATTATTTAAGATAACTCTTGGTATATATAAAAATACATTATTTTATAAACCTTATTTATTAATGATGAGGCCTTGAGCTTATATATATTTGATGTATTGATATTGTTGTAGTACTATAAGTTATAGCCTATAAATAGACCTTTGTAGAGGCTATATAAGTGATAAAACGCTAAATAGAGTTGGTATAAGAGATAATATTGTTGTGCAACCTACCTAGTAAAAGTAATGAGAAGATATTATAATTATCATTATGTGTCTACTATGGCCAACACCAATGAGTCAGACCATGATTTGATAAACTAATATTTATAAACTAAAATATGAAATAAATTTTGTATAACTTAATAGTTTTATAATTTTTAATAAAATAATATTCACTGGTGGTTTTAAGTATTTACTTTAGTTAGAGTGACGTATTGAAAAAAAATAAGTAAGCCTGATATTTTATAAGAAAACAAACACAAACCTAAACACATATGTTATAACCTATTTTTGACTGCATAATTGAATTTGAAACAATATGGGATTTATCAAGTAAATGATTATAGTTTATAAATTATTTTAATATTCCAATACCTCAAAACTTTATAAGTTTATATTGCTAATTCTTCACAAATTTAGTATGTCTTATACTCATCCCTTTACTTTATTACTTTTAAGTTGGTTAAGTTATATCTTGCACTTGCTTCCTCTCAATAATGATGGACATTATAGTTTCTATATTACTTGTATAAGTTCTTTGACTCATTTCATGTTTCTTGAGATCTACTAATGAAACATTTTTACATTGTATTTGATAATTTTATAATATGCACCTTGGATATTATTCAAATTTGAAATATTTTATTCTTTTCTTTTTAAAATTTTATATATAACTATATTATAAGTGATTTTAAATATGATAAATGTCGTAAATATTGATTATCATATCTATATATTTGTGTACATGTATGTATGTATATATATAGATATATATATATATATATATATATATATAAATATATGTGCGTATATGAGTAAGTGTGTGCTTTATTTATCTAAGTAAAATGTATGATAATTAAAAGCCTTAAGACTTTCAAGAGATGCTTTATACTAATAGGACATATCTTAAGGGTACGCAACGGTTGTTATATGACAGTTTTTTGGTTGGGATATGACAACTACTCACTTGAATAAAATAAAGATAAATAACAAAAATTATGAAATTAAAATATTTTTAAGATATGAAATTATAAATTTTATATAAAATTAAAATATTTAATAGAAAGTTAATGAGTTTGGTTTTATACAATAAGAAATAAATAATTTTAATAGAGATATTTTTTAGAGGAAAACTATGTAACCTTGGTATCTTTTTTTATTCGTACATAAATATATTATAATATGAATTAATAAAAAATAAGGAACTTAATTCATATAAATATTTGATAATAAAATAATTCAAACTTCATGCTAAAATAACAAATAGTCCTTTAGTTTAAAACTCATAATGCAATAAAAATGGATGTAGTCGAATATTTACAATTTTCTTGAAAATATGTTGTGCTAGAGATTTGGGTCACTTCCATAAATTTACAAACTTGTTGGATGCTTTTATAAATATTTTACTCTATTTTTTATAAGAATATAAATAAAGATTGAAGTATCCATTTGGTAATCATGCCTCTTCTCCAAAATGTGGAGACGAAATATACATATTTCTAATTTGTTTTTAATATTTTACAATGTGCTATATCTAAATATGTTAAATTAGCCTTGTCGAATTGATATGACTTATGAAAATAATGTCATAAAGGAGGTAGTATGTGAGGCCATTAGGTCGTGTTGTCGCACACCAAGCCAATATTGCAAGCTAACATTGTAAAGTTATATTTTAATGGCATAATTGATCCACGGGCCTATAATAGCAAAATATATATAAAGTAATATATGTATATATATATATATATCTATATATATTTTCTAAACATATTTAAAATAAAAAATAAATTATATTTATTTTTTTAAAATTAATCAAATTAAATCATATTAAAACTTTAAAACTTAGTAAGAAATAAAATAAAATAGAGTATAAGTTGATGATAATTGGTACTGATTGATTGGTTAAAATTTTAAAATAAATAATAGATTAAATAAATTACAATTTTATAACTACAATATTTATCATTTATTATTAAATTAAAATTATAAAATGCAACAATATACATATTAACACAATTAACAATTACAATTAAATTATATATAGAGATTATACACAATATGTATGAATAATAATATTATTTATTACATTCTTCATCTATTTAAAGTGAAGTTTACCTTTCCAAACACCTAGAGCTCTTTCTGCATTTAAAAAATTAATCATTAATTATTCTTACTTTGATTTTAAATTTGAATCTGAAATAAGATTCGAATCGTCACTAAAATTTTCTTAGTTTTAGGGCTTTGAATAAGTTTCAAAATAATATATTATGAGTTGAAAATGAATATCTGTAGCAAAAGTTATGATATTTTTACAAAGATGGCGCAGGATTAACAATCAATTTTTTTTTTAAAAAAAAAAAAGGAAAAGTGAGATTATTCATAATTATGTAAAATAAGTCTTCAACCCTTATAATAGGAGGACTTTTTTGAAAAATATCATAGATGCAATATTTTATTGACTCTTTCTATAACATTTATTGTCAAAATTTGTAACAAATATTAATTATGATTAATATAATTTTAGTATTATTAAAATATAATTTGTAATGTTAAAAGAGTTATAATGTAGCAATCCAAGTTAAACCACTAACATTGTAATAAAATGCACCAATTTAAAGTTTGGATCATTACCATAATCATCACCATCTCTGTTATTGGGAAAAGGCAAATGCTGACTTTTTTGATGAAAATAATTATATATACATAAATATATGTATATATATGTGTGTGTATGTATAAACAATTTCAAAAATGCTGAAAAGATGGCAAAGACAATCGCTTTTCATTAAACTCAAAAATTGACTAATCGACATCACCACGTATAGTCGGCATGGGAAGAAGGACTCTAGCATGGTGACCCAAATTAATGGCGGCGATGGAGTAAAAGGTTGCATTAATATTACAAAGGCACATAGGAGACCGAAGAAATTAATGACTATTTATCAACCATATTTCTAGACAAGGTTTAACAACCTTAATTGGCTTCACTTAATTTGCAAAGGTAGAATGTTGAAAAAAGACTTGTATATAAGAATGAATAGTAGTAATGTTAAGTAATTTAATTGGGAACTATAATTGTACTGATGTTTCCTTTAAGAAATTTATTTGCATTGATTTACCATTTAAAGGGCAAAATTGTCACTCAATGGATTGAGTTTTTTTTAACTGAATTAATTAATGCTCATGCAAAGAAATTTTTCGAAATTATATTGGGTGGAAATAAAGCAATTTCTCATAGTTTACTTTATGAGATTTATATAAATCTCAATAGATTGTAGTATACTTTCAAAGATTTATACTAGATCTAAATAAATCATGTCTACTTTTACATATTTGATTTATATTTGATCTCAATAGATCATTCTACTTGTTTCAAATACTTGATTCACATACTTGATTTATATTTAATTTCAATAGACTATTTTACTTCTAAAGACTTGATTTATACATAATCTCAATAATCGATGTCTACTTTCAAATATTCATTCTTAATCTCAATAGATTTCTTCTCTTAGAAATTATTTATTATGAAAGATTATATTTTTAATGATATAATTTATTTTACAAGTGAACTTGTCATGTCTTGACTCGAAGGCCCTCACATGACAATTATCGTGTGTTCTTGAGTTACATCCTACTAGTAAGGTACACCTCTCGAAAACTCACAAAATATCAAAAAATTATTCTCAAATACATAGAAATCATAAATCAAATGTATAAAATTCACGACATATTCATAAAATCTTTTCCAACAAAAATATGTACAAATACAAATTTTTAAAATACAATAAAATAATAATGCAAAATATATCTCACAAATCAAACGGCCTAGTAAACCTTGTGAAATCCAACTATGAGTCAAGAATATTGTACCCGAATGTCTATGTTAGGCAAATTTACTCCTAACGCGTGCCACTATTCCGTTTTAAACTTGAATCTAAATTGTTGGAGTGGGATGAGTAAATATATAAAATATATCCTGTGAGTTAAAATTTAGTAAAACAATTTCGTTAGGAAAAAAAAGAGTAAGAATACTAAAATAATTCATTTTAAAATATTTTTAGACTTATCATTTCTATTCAAGTCATACCTTGGTTAGGGCACATTTGAATCTACTAGTATATTTCTTCATAAAAATACAAACAGTTTTAATTTATTTTAAAAAAAAAAAATTTATTAATAATTTATAAAATCACAGTTCTTTTTATAAAACCTATCCAACATTTTGGTGGTAGCTAGGGACCATCAAGTAACTAGCATGGCACTTCTAAGATACTGACACTAAATGATCTTTCCATCAACCTATTCAGATAATAGTTTTACTTAGATCACTTTACCTATGCGGCTTTTAAATAGGACCGTCCATAGGCTACATCTTATAGTGCTACAACCATATCATATACCTGTCATCAAAACATTTATTTTAATATTCATCAAAAATTTATTTCTAAATAACTATAGTATTTTTTATTTTACAAGTAGATAAATTAAAATCAAATTATTAAATTTAAAATATATTTTAAACAAATTAATTTTTTAACAAAATAAAAATGCTAAATATTCAGTCATAGTTCTAGAGAGGGTACTCACTCCCTAATAATTTTTCTATGCATATTGAAAAATATCTTGAAAAAAGTAGATTTATAATAATAGTACTGTAATGGACAAGTACTATAGTGCACTATAGAAAACTGAACTGAACCAAATTAGAATAGTAAACTCACGCTTTAACAACCTCTGTTTTACGAATGGATTACATTGTTTCATTCGTAACGACCTTAAAAATCTCTCTACAATATTTATATGTTCAAAATCACATATTTGGTTATTAAAGAATACATAAAATATATTTCCAATCACCTTGCTTCGGGACATTGTTACATAATTAAAACTTCTCGATTAATACAAAACAACATATCTACATTATAAAATATACTGTTAGGAATTCGTTGGTGATAACAAAATTCATCGTTCATTAAAAAATGTACAAAAATTAAAGCTTGTTAACCAGTAAACTCATGGCTGAAAAATAAGGGAGTTCATCATGAAAGGACCACAACATGGTGCAAAGCACAACGACAGAAGCTCGAATATATAGAAAGTGTCAATTCACTCGCCAAAACATGCTGTAAATCAATCATAAAGAATTCAGTCGGCAAAACTTGCGACAGTGCATGAATATTAATGGCAACTTTGATGATGGCATTCTTTACACAGTTATGATTGTAGTAGCGAAAGGAATCCAATAGTACTAATGGTGTCGAAATCTGATCAGCAAAGAAAAAATAGCATTGTTCACTTGAAAAAGAAACATAGTGAGAAGAGAGAAAGAGAGAGAGAAAACTTTTTGAGATAATAATTTTTTAAACATCTTGTTTTTATATAGACCCATGTATATTTTATGAAAAATTAGTATTTTACAACTCATTTGTGAAATGATTATTTTGCCCTCCTCAAATCTGAAAGACATGTTTTACAATGTTACCCCTCTTAAAGAAATTTTGCCTTCAAAATTTAACCTACCTATGTCATAAATAAGGATATTGCCTTCATATGTCATGCTCAAGTTCCCACATCGTTTTGTTAAGTTGATCGCTATGTTATAACACCTTAATCATGGAAATTGTCTTATTTTTTAGTACTTTTTCTGCCTAATCTATAATCTAAAGCAGTAAGACCTTATAGTTAAGATCTTCTCTCAAATCCATAGATAACACTTTTAAGATATAGGAAGAATCTAGTACGTACTTTCTCAACATGGACACATAAAAGATGTTGTAGATTCTTTCTAATTTTGAGGGCAAATCTAAATGATATGTCACTGAAGTTATCCTTTTAGTTATTTTGAAAGGACTAATGCCATAAGGATAGAGCTTCCCTCTATTAAGAAATCTAATTACTCTATTCCAAGGTAAAACTTTAAGAAAAATCATATCTCCCAACTCAAATTTTAATTCTCTATGTCAGTTGCTTGCATAGCTCTTTTGGTGATGCTGTGTAGTCATTAATCTACTCCAAATGATCTTGATTTTCTTAGTTGTAGCTTTGATTAGGTCAATATTATCTAGTTTCCTTTCACCCACTTCATCCTAACAAAGTGGGGATCTACACTTTTGCCCATACAATACTTCATAAAGAGTCATTCTTACACTAGCCTGATAGCTATTCTTGCAAGCAAACTTCATCAAAGATAGATGCACATCCAGCCACCTTAGTAGTTTAACACATAACCTTGAAATATTTCTTTTAAGGTCTAATGGTCCTTTCTTATTGGCTGCCAATCTAAGGGTGAAAAGTAGTGCTGAAATTTAGAATGGTATCTCATGCTCTTTGAAGTTTCAACCAAAACTAAAATGTGAAGGAAAGATCTCGATCCAACATAATTATTACCAGCGCTCTATATAGTTAGACTATTTCTACAACATATAACGTCGCTAACTTCCCTACTGAATAAGTATTCCCAATCGGTAAAAAACGTGTTAATTTTGTAAATTGATCCATGAACACCCAAATGGCATCGTAACCAGCTTGTGTATCATATAAACTGATCATGAAATTTATAATGATATGTTCGCACTTCTACTTAAAAATGGATAATAGATGAAGAGTTCTGATAAGCTTCTAATGTTCAGCCTTCACCTACTAACATACCTGGCATCTAGACATATACTCTGCTATATCTTTCTTCATTCCCGACCACTAATAATTCTCCTTAATGGTTTTATATATCTTAGTACTTTCTAGTTGCATCGTAAAAATAGAGCAATGTGCTTCTTTTATGATCACCCTTCTTAATTCTTCAACATTGAGTACATAGATTCTACCTCTTAACCTCAACATCCATCCCGAGTAACATAGAAATCACCCTTTATTCCATTCATTATTCTTTAATAGGCCATGACCAGCTCACCATCTCGTATTTGTCCATCTCTTATTTATTTAACTAAAGTAAGTCTAACCACAAAATTAACAATCAAAGCTCCCCTGCCATCATAGCCTAATTCCACTCCTATAAATTTTAAATCTAATAACATAGGCATACGCACTGCATAAACATGTACTAAAGTGGTTGAAGACTTCCTGCTCAATGTATTAACCATTATATTCATTTTACTCAGGTGATAATTGATAACTAGATTATAATTCTTGATCAATTTTAACCACCTTTGCTACCTCAAATTTAGTTCCCTTCGAGTAAGTAAATACTTTGAACTCTTATGATCAGTGAATATTTGGCATTGCTCCTTGTATAAGTAATGCCTCCATATCTTTAATGCAAAAAAACCACAGCAGCCAATTTTAAGCCATGAATAAGATAATTAGCTTTATACTTCTTAAGTTGTCAGAAAATATAGTAATCATTTTCCCATCATACATAAGGACAAAACTAAGTCCTTACCTTAAAGCATTGTTGAATGCCACAGAACCTCTATCTGGTATAGGAAGAGTGAAGACTAGAATAGAGGTAAGATATTCTTTTAAAATCAAGAAACCGTACTCGTACTTGTTATCCCATTCAAACTTGACTTCTTTCAAAGTTAACAGAGTCAATGGTGCTACCAAAATCAAAAATTTTTCTACAAGCTTTCAGTAATATTTAGCTAACTCTAAAAAACTCTGTATCTTTAAAACACTCTTCGATTATTCCCATTGTACTATAGCTATTACTTTTTGAAGGTTCATAAAAATCCTATCTTCTGACATAATATGCTCAAGAAAATCAACTTCTTCAGTCAAAACTCACACTTAAAAATCTTGGCATACAATCAACGTTGTCTTAGAGTCTAAAGTACTATTCTCAAATGTTGAACTTGTTCTTTTCCCTATAAGTACATCAAGATATCATCAATGAACTTGATCACAAATTTATCTAAATACAATTGAAAAACATAATTCATGAGGTCCATAAATTCAGCTGGGGCATTGGTCAACCCAAATGGCATAACTCAGAGCTTATAATGTTTATATTTGATTTTGAAAGCAGTCTGAGGGATATCATTTTGACTTATTCTCTATTAATGGTATCTTGATCTCAAATTTATCTTGAAAAATCTACACACCCCTTATAATTGATCAAATAAATCATCAATATATGGTAACGGATACTTATTCTTAATAACTACCCGATTCAATTGTTAGTAGTCTATGCATAATCTCAAGGTGCCATCTTTCTACCTAGCAAATAATGTTGGTACACCTTAAGAAGACACATTAGGTTAGATAAACCTTTTCTTTAAAAATTCTTGTAACTGCACCTTAAATTCTTTAAGCTCGATAGGTATCATAATTTGTATTATGGCTTTTGGTATAAAATCAATGTAGAAATTAAATTCCCACTCTAGGGGTAATATAGGTAGTTTTTCAAAAAATACATTTGTAAATTCATTCATTATGAACAAATATTTCAACTAAATCTCTTGCACTAACGTGTCAACTATATGTGTCAAATATGCCTCACAATCTTTCTACATCAATTTCTTAATCTGTAATGCTGAAATCACACTGGATAAAAGTTTGTTACGCCCTTCTATCAATACTATCTTAGGTTCACCCAGTCATCTGAATACTACTTCTTTCACAAAGTAACCCATAGAAGCTATGTCTAGATAACTAGTTCATCCTTAATATGGCATCAAAGTCGTGTATTGTCCATGGAATTAAATTGACTTCAATACCGCTTTTCTTACTATAATTTCAAATTCTCTAAACACTATCTTCCTAATTAGTTTTTGCCTAATAGAGTATGTACAATTAATTCTTGATCTAATGTTATGAGATTTTTATTTGCATATAATATAAATGCGATGCTAACAAACAAACTATATAATCCAAGGTTAATAGGAATACAAGCTGGATGATTAAAGATGGCTACGGTACTTATCATCACATTTGAATTAACTTAGGCTTGTTCTTGATTTAAAACAAACACAGATGTTTGAACTTAACTCTGTAATCTCTAAGCACCCTGAGCAATAGATGCACCCCCAACACCTATCTTGAAATGGCTATAGCCAATGGCTAGCTCATTGACTGACTCCTTTTTTGCACAAGATACTGACTTGTGCCAATCAGACTAACATTCTTAGGTATCCTTAAATTCGAACAATTTTTTTGAATATATCTTATCTGCTTGCAGTGAATATATAAAATATACCCTGTATTTTAAAATTTAGAAAAAAAATTTAGTTAAAAAAGAAAAGAGTGAGAATACTAAAATAATTTATTTTAAAATATTTTTAACCTTACCATTTCTATTTGTGTCATACTCTGACTAAGGCACACTCAAGTCCACTAGTGTATTTCTTTATAAATACACACAATTTTAATTTATTTTAAAGAAAATAAAATTTATTAATAATTTATAAAAATATAATTCTTTTTATAAAATTTGTTTGATATACTGGTATTAGCTAGGGATTATTGCATGACTAGCATGACATTCCCATGATACTGACACTAAGTGGTATTTCCATCAATCCATTTAGATAACAGCTCTATTTAAATCATCTAACTTATATGACATCTAAATAGGACCATCCATAAGCTACATCTTGTAATACTACAATCATACCATATACTCATAACCAAAACCTTTATTCTAATATTCATGCAAATTTTATTTTTAAGTAACTCTATTATTCTTTATTTTATAAGCAAATTCATTGAAATCAAATTATTAAATTTAAAACATATATATAAAAAATAAATTTTTAAAAAAATTGAAATACTAAATATTTACTCACAGTTTTAAAGATGGTATTCACTTCAAATAATTTTTCTATGCGTATTGAAAAATTTCTCAAAACGACATGAAGTTACTATAACGTACTATAGTAGACAAATATTGTAGTGCACATTAACGAACTGGACCAAACTAAGCCAAAATAGTGGACCCATACTCCAATAATATCTATATGCCTAAAATCACATTTTTTAATTGCCAAAAAATACACAAAACACATTTCCAATTACCCAACTTTAGGACATCCTTAAACAACTAAAACATCTTGATTAATATAAAACAATACATTCGTATCGTAGAACATACTTTAAGAGTTTGTTAGTGATAACGAAATCCCTAAAAACCTCGCTGTTTGCTAAAAAATGCATAAAAGTCGGGGCTTGTTAACCAGCAAACCCATGAAAATCCACAGTTGTTAACCTAAAGGTGTTAATTCGCTCACTAGAACAAATTGCATATCGACAATTAAAAATTCGATTGACAAAACTTGCAGCAATGCGTGAACAATAAAAGTAGCTCCAATGATGATATTCTTTGCATAATTATGATCGTACCAGCGCGGGCAATCCAATGATGCTGGCAGTGTTGAAATCCAATCACTGGAGAAAAAAATAGCATTTTTTACCCGAAAAGGGACACAACGAGTAAAAAGAAAAGAGAGAGAATATGTTTTGATATAATAATTTTTTAACTATCTTATCATTATATAGACACATGTATGCTTTATGAAAAATTAATATATTATAACTCACAGTTGTGAAATAATTATTTTGCCCTCTTCAAGTTCAAAGGATAGGTTTTATAGAACTCAACCACACTATATCTATAGTAAATAATAATTTATTTTTTTCCATAAATAATAGTATTCTTTCTTACACAAGTTGAATTTTAAATAGAATTTATTTAGATTATAACTCTTTTTATAGCTAAATCCTCACTCGCACTTCACTACAAATATAAATAGTAAAATTCCTAGTACTTGTCAACTAATTGTTAATAAAGAACTATTCAAACTCATAATATATGATATTAGCAAGCTCAACCAAGGGTTGAATTGCTAATAGATGGTGCATTAGCAATTCATGTAAAAACAAAAATTATAATATTTATAAACCCTGACATAAACATTAAGTATCGACGAATTTTAGTTATTTATAAATTTTTTGAGAAATTTACCATAATCAACATCATCTTTGTTACCGAGTGTAGGCAATGTTACCACCCCTAATGAAAATAATTATATATATATATATATATATAATTTTCAATCTTTCATATTACTATAATAATAACATAATTAAAATCAAACTTCAAATAAAAAACTTTATTATTATTAATTACATACTAAAAAAATTTGATTCTAAAGAATTGTTCATTGTATTACGAGCCAAAAATGAATGGTTACTGAAAAAGATAGTAAAGTCATTCTTAGTTGATCTTAAAAATTAACCAAACTATGTCACAACACTAAGAAGTTATTGTGCTCGTGATATTGTCTAACAACTATTTTTCCAACCATGGCTCTAGACGAGGGTTAACAATTTTAATTGGCTTCACTTAATTTGCTATGGTAAAATGTGGAAAAAAAAGCTCTTATACAAGAACAAAAAATTGTAATGTTAGAGTGAACTTAATTAAAAGTTGTAATTGTATTGATATGCCCCTTAATTTTTAAGAAATTTATTTCTATTGATTTATTTTTTAGAGGCAAAATTGTCATTTAAGAAACCTATTTCTATTGGTTGCATTTTAGAGGGCAAAACTGCCATTTTATGTAAGGATATTTTTTAACTGAATCAGTTAACACCTATATAAATCAATTCCTCAATAGTTGTATTAAGTGGAAATAGGGTGTAGAAAAGTATAATATGTGCAAAACAAATAATAAACAAAATTATAAAAGGAGAAAAACACCAATTACACGATACAAGTACTTACATGAAATCGTTTTATACTGAAGAAAATCACAATAGTTAAGAATGACTAGCAAAAATTTACTACATAAAAAATTATTATAACTATACTTTTAATAATTTTTTCTCAAACCTAAACCCTAATTACACCCCATCAAAAAGTCTCATAGATATTATAATTTTTCTTATAAAATTTACATATTGCAAAAATTAATATTGTATCTAAATAAACCTCATAACCACCTTTAGAATTTGTCTATTCCTAAGATTAATATTGTAACTTAATAAACCTCATGTCTATTTTTAAAGATTGCAACTTAATTACAATAGATCATATCTATGTTTGGATACTTATATTTAATTTACATTTATCTCAATATACCAATTCTTTTTTTTTTTTTAAGATTCAGCGATTGCTGCTAAATCTAAATAAATTATTTTTATAGTTAAACATTTATAATTGATTTATATTTGTCTTAATAAACCATATCTACTTACGAAGATTTAGAGGTTGCTATTAAAACTCAATAAATCATATCTTCTTTTAGATATTTATTCTTGATTTATATTTAATTTCAACAAACTATATATACTTTTAGCGATTTTTACTTAATCCTAATGAACTATGTCTTTTAGAAATTAGAGATTTAAAGGTTGTTACAAAATTTAAATCTTTCATAGTTTAGCTTCAAATATTTATATAAATCTCAATAAAATATAGTATACTGTAAAAGATTTATATTTAATCTCAATAGACTCTATCTACTTCTAGAGACTTGATCTATCCTTAATCTTAATAGTTCATATCTACTTTTAGAGACTTGATTTATACTTAATCTTAGTAGTTCATATCTACTTCTAGATATTCATACTTACATTGGCATAACTTCGTTTTGAAATCAAGCACAACATCCTTGCCTCCTCTTTTGACTTCAAATTTAAGTTAAGATACAAAAAACTAACAAAGTAAGAAAGAACAAATCTTGTTCGTAAACTTTATCGATTGCCATTTCAGTCAAGGTATATCCATTATATTTCTCTATATCTTCTCTTCTCTTATAAAACTAATGCTGCAATATTGACCGTATCTAATTGACCAAAACTACAATTATAAGATAACATGCATCTTTTAAGTAATGTATTCAGACACTCTATAATATTAATGGTCATTAGGTTTTATCTTCGCATTAACAAGTGAGATTTGGTTCACTTATGAAACCTTACCTCATATTATAAATGGTTAGCTATCTTTAAATGTACCTAAGGTTGGCAATAGACCAGATTTGAAATGGATATCGCCAACTTCACATCTGTATCAATTAAAAAAATTCAATACCAAATATATAGAATGTTGGATAATTCATAATCAAACACACTTAAATAGTTATTTAACATTTACTAAACTCACCATGAATATCTATAGATTTTTAACGAAATTTTTTATATTTTTAATTATACTTACAGTATTATTAAATGTCAAAATAAAGTTATAAATTTTTAGCATTATTTCAGAATAAAATATATTATTCAATTAAAATATCAAACACATTCAACATAAAATAAAATTGATCAACAAAAATTTCATAAAAAAATACATAATATTTTATAAATTCATACATAAAATATCATAAATATAAAATAAAAGCTTACAAACTCTTAAATCTAACATAATAATTACTAAGTTCATATCTTCATTTTATTCAATTGCAAATAGCACCCACTAACGTGATTTCTATAATAATAAATAACAATATGTAAGATAAATCTTTAAAAGTAACAAAAATAATCTTTATAAACTCTTAGGGTATGAATTTAACATCAAAATAACATCATTTTGGTGCTTATAGAAAAAAAATTAAATATTTGCAGATATTCATTGCGAATTTGTGAGCATATTTACTAACAACCATATCCATCCCAAACCCATTACAGGTTTTTTTTTATTCAACTTCATCCCAAATTCACTAAGAAAGATGCCAAATCTATCTCATAATGATCGAATACTAATAAATTTATAGATAAAATTGTCATCCCTAATTGTATTACTATCAACTTGTCCATATATTTTCCAAATTCAATAAATACATATATATTTTGCAGCAATATAATAACTCATAAAAAAAAGTATCATATTATAATTTTCAACTTGTACATTGCTTTAAGGATCTCTTCAATATGATGCAAACAAAAACTGCAGTATGAGTCTGATACAAATATTAAATTTAGAAAATGGCTTAAGTGCATCTTGTAACTTAAGTAAGAAATATTCTTATAATACATCATTTTTAGCGTCCTCTATTTTAAATGCCATAAGAAAAATCTAGTTATTTTCGTCAAAAACAATTGCAATAAACATGATTCTCCAATATGTACTCTTTAAAAAAGTGTCTTCAACTACAATCACAAGCTGAATTGATGAAAGAAAACAATGGATAAACGAACCAAATGCCATGAAAAATATAAAATACGGTGTCTTTGTTCGTTTTTATATGTGTAATTGTGTCAAGATTATTATCTTCTAAAAAATAACAAAACTGTGAAAGTAATTTAAAAGACTTAATTGGATCCCCACACACCAATTTACATGCTTATTTTTTATCTAGCCATGTCTTGCGATAGAACACAAACACTCAAAATTCTCAATGTATTCATCTCAAATATTTATCAAAGTATAAATTTGCAAGAGTCTTGAAACTTATTTATTACATAATTACCAATAAGCCTACTATTTGCTTGGTGGTATCATGATTATAACTAATCTCTCTGACAAGTATAAACTATTTCAATCTATTTAACTAATTAATATTCTTTATTTTTATTTCTCTTAATTACTCAAATTTGTTATTTATATCTGTCGACTACATACTTTGTACTAGAAATACTTCTTTGATGTCACCATACCCAATGCATCTTATAACTTATTCTTTAAACTGAAACTTTTACCAACACATATATTCCCAAATTTGAATACAACTTAAAAATATGATTATTTTTTTCTAATAACATGTTCAAATATATAGATATATGAAAGAATGAAGAGTTTCGTAAACTTTGTTGCCTATTTCTGTAACATTTATTGTCAAAACTTACAACAAATATTGATTATGATTAATATAATTTTGGCAATATAAAAATATAATTGGTAAAAGTTAAAAAGAGTAAGAAATTAGCAACCCATTGACTAAGTTAAACCACTACTAATACTGTACTGAAATGCACTAATTTAATATGTTTAGTTTGGGTGATTGCCCTTATCTCCTACTAAATACACCTCAACCATTTTTAAGTACGATTTTGGGTATACTTATCAAGACTTCTGTTACTATCCCCAAAGTCTTGTGTTTAGGATACGTACTCATTTCACTTGTCTTCAATGGTTTACGTTAAAATTTTTAGGTGCTATTTATTATTATTATTATTATTTTATTAGAATTATATAAAAAAAAAATTTGAAATACATCTCCGTATTATTACCTCTTTTTATAAAAGAGATGCTTTGGTTTCTTAGTTAACTAGTTGGAATGCAACCTAATGGTAGTAGAATAATGATGGATTGCATCTCTTCCAAAATATTATAAAAAATTTGATCTGGATAAATATCTTTTGTATATGCTATTACAAGTATAACGCTTTTATAATGTGTTGAATATAAATCTCTATATCACTGTCAAACATATCTAATTGTAATGAATGCATTAACATAGAACAGTTGTTGCACATCAAAGCACTTACATTGGCACAACATTCTTGCCTCCTCTTTTGACTTCCAATTTAAGCTAAGATACGAAAAACTAAAAAAGTAAGAAAGAACAAATCTTGTTCGTAAACTTTATTTGTTGCCATTTCAGTCAAGGTATATCCATCATATTTTACTATATCTTCTCTTCTTTCATAAAACTAATACTGTAACATTGACTGTATTTAATTGGCCAAAGCTATAATAGTAAGACAACATGCACCTTTTAAATAATGCATTCAAACATTGTAATATTAATGGTCATTAGGTCTTATCTTTGCATTAAAAAATGAGATTTGGTTCACTTATGAAACTTGACCTCATATTATAAATAGTTAGCCATCTTTAAATGTACCTAAGGTTGGCAATAGACTAGATTTGGAATGGATATCGCCGACTTCACATCCGCATCAATTAAAAAAACTTAATACCAAATACATAGCATGTTTGATAATTTATAATTAAATACACTTAAATTGTTACTTAACATTTACTAAGCCCATCATGAATATCTATAGATTTTTAGCGAAATTTTTTATATTTTTAATTATACTTATAGTATTATTAAATGCTAAAATAAAGTTATAAATTTTTAGCATTACTTCAAAATAAAATATATTATTCACTTAAAATATCAAACACATGCAACATAAAATAAAATTGATCAACAACAATTCGATTAAAAAAATACATAATATTTTACAAATTCATACATAAAATATCATAAATCTAAAATAAAAGTTTACAAACTTTTAAATCCAAAATAATAATTACTAAGTTCATATCTTCATTTTATTCAAATGTAAATAGCATCCACTAACATGATTCCTATAATAATGAATAATAATATATAAGATAAATATTTAAAAGTAACAAAAATAATCTTTACAAACTTCTAGTATATAAATTTATAACATCAAAAAAACGTCATTTTGGTGCTTATAGGAAAAAAAATTAAATATTTGCATATATTCATTGTGAATATGCAAGCATATTTACTAACACCTATATCCATTCCAAACCCATTACAAGTTTTTTTTCCCAAATTCATTCTAAACCCACTAAAAAGAACGCCAAATCTATCTCATAATGGTCGAATACTAACAGGTTTGCAAATAAAATTGTCATCCCTTATTGTATCAATATCAACTTATTCATATGTTTTTCAAATTCATTAAATAATATGTTTTTGCAACAATATAATAACTTATAAAAAAAGTACTTTTTTATAATTTTCAACTTGTACATTGCTTTAAGAATCTCTTCAATATGGTGCAAATAAAAACTGTGGTATGAGTTTGATACAAACATTAAATTTAAAAAAGGACCCAAGTGCATCTTGTAACTTAAATAAGAAGCATTCTTATGATACATCATTTTTAAAGTCCACTGCGTTAAATGCCACAAGAAAAATCTAGTTATTTTCATCAAGAGCAATTGCAATAAATATGATTCTCTTATATATACCCTTCAAAAAAGTACCATCAACTACAATCACAAGACAAATTAAATAAAGAAAATAAAGGATAGATGAACAAAATACCATGAAAAATACAAAATATGATGGCCCTCATTTGTTTTTGTATGTGTAATTGTGCCAAGATTATTATCTTTTGAAAAATAACAAAGTTGTGAAAGGAATTTAAAAGACTTAATTGGATCCCCATACGCCAATTTACATGCTTCTTCTTTATTTAGCCATGTCTTATGGTAGAACACAAAAATACTCCAAACTCTTAATGTATGTCATCTCAGATATTTATTAAAGTGTAAATCCACTAGAGTCTTGAAACTTATATATTACATAATCACCAATAAGCCTACTATTTGCTTAGTGGTGTCATGATTGTAACTAGTCACTCTGATAAATATAAACTATTTCAATCAATTTAACTAACTAATATTCTTTATTTTTATCTCTGTTAGTTACTCAAATTTGCGATTTACATCTGTCAACTACATACTTAGCATTAAATCATTATAATGTAACTTATAAACCTTGTACTGAAAATATTTCTTTAACACCACCATACTTAATGCATTTCATAACTTATTCTTTAAACTAAAACTTTAACCAACACATATATTCCCGAATTTTAAACTTAACAATGTATCTTGCACTCAGGAAAATGATGGTAGAATTAGCATGACAGAACAAAGAGAACTTAATGGCTCGGCATGCTACTTGACCCCTCCCCCTCCCACACCCCACATATATGTTTATTTAACTTCTTACATAACTTATATTCGCAGTTGTATTAGTAGCTTCATCACAATAGTTCATAATGGAGGCATGATTGTATCATTAGAAATGTTAGATATGTCAACACCTTCGCCTTTTATGCTCAGTTGACTATAAAAATAATCAAGTATAAGTTCTTCATTATACTGACATGGAGAATATCTTCCATATAGTACAAGTTTTTCATACTGCATTGGCAAATAAACATGTTTTGCAAGATTTATGTGTTCACCATAGGTGAATTGATTACTCCCTCCAGAAGAAACAAAAGATTGTGTGTGAACTTTTAAATTGTTATGTTGTAGAGGAGGAATACAAGACTCTCTATTATCATTAGTAATTATTTACTTTGTGATAATATACAATAAATTAAGTTGTCTAAACTTAGTAATCACAATATTGTTCACAAAAATAAAAAGATCAGAGTCATTTGTGATATCTGCGTACATAATGGATGTTGTACTAACGTATCTGAAATTTGTCTGATTAATGCAAATGCGATCATGTATCATGCTTATTAGCTATTAATAGTTCATGCTTTTTGGTATGGCCATAGTCGAACCCTTTCAACAATGTATTTCTCATAATCGTTGAATAATACCCATGATCCTTTATAATTAATAATAACTATCAAAAACTCAGCTATATTTATGTTAAAAAAATCAAAAATCAAATTATTTGTAAATTAATTTAATTTTAATTTATGATTAATGCCTAATTACAAAATTAAAAATGTAACAAATTAAAAAATTAAATATTTAAAAAAAGAAAAAATAAAAAAATGCTGACTGCATAAATTAAATTTTTAAAAAAACATATAATTTTTTAATCTAGCCAATGCACAAGTTAGGCCCATGCGGCACACTTGCAAATCCAACCTCTTCTCCTCAATTTTTTTCGATCTAATTCATTAAAATAACATATCTAATACCCTATTAATACATTAATTTAAATTTTATCAACAATAATAGATAAACAACTTAAATTTTTTTTAACAATATCCTTACTCGTTGAAGGAAATAGTCAAAAGTCAAGTAGAAAAGTGAAGTTTCTCCTATTAATACCTTTAGTTTCTCGTTTAAAATGGCTATTGAATATAAAATTATCTAAAATTTGTGAAACTGGCTACTTTAATAAAATTTTTTTGAGTTTACTATTTACATAAATAGTATTTACAATAAGGCTACTGTAGGAATTTTCCCGTAATGGAATTCATGTTTGGCAAGAAGTTGGCTGATGATATTTTCGTTGAAAATGTAAGATAAATAAATATTCATCACCGAGCCTAACTAGCAATAATCCTCCTTACCCAACATCGCATGTAGATATAGTATATTGTGGCCAGGCTTTACGTTTTCAAAATGGATTTATGGTGGAGTTTATTTAATTAATTAAGCTGGTTTTGTATAAAGTTTTGGCTTAGTAAAATGGGGTCCCAGCAATTGTGCATGCAAAATTTATGATTTAATGTAATAATTGGCATACCAAAGGATATGGTATATTGCGCATGGTTGATGACGTTGACGAGCCCCCGATCTCCAGGAGCGTAGATGGTTGATAACGTTGGCATACCAATGGATACTTTCTTTAATGGTAACAATTGGCTTCTTGGCTTGGCACAACCTAGTAACTTTTCTTGAGTTGAATCTGATTGACGGACGAAAAAGCCAAATTTGAAGTAAGAATTTAAAGAAGCTACTATTGCAGAAGGAAACAAAAAGAGGAAACATGTCATCAACTCACTGGCACATGCATCAAGCTTATACCTCTTCATCGTCATTTTTTGCATGTATTTGTTGAAACATTAATAAGAATGTATAATGTCATTGATTACGCAGGCATTGCATAAATTAGAATTAATTATAGAACAATAATAGGTATTAAATCAAAAAAATTAAGGCAAGTATTACTAATAATTTGTATTAATAATCTTACTTATGCTGTAGTGTCACCTCCACCTTGTTGCCTCGATTATACTAGCAGGTTAATGATAACATTAACCCATTTAGTCAATTAATAGGGGTAACAACAACAACAATGATAACAAGATAAAAATTCATAAATATTTATCCTTTGAACAAAAATATTTTTATATATTTTTAATACAACTTCAATCCCCAAATATCCTAAATACATTCTTTAAATTTACTTATCTTAAAGATAAGTAAATAAAAATTTAACGGCGAACTGAAATTCTTTAAGCAACCTTAGAAATTTAACTAAAGTTATACCTTTGATCATATTTACAAATCTAAACGTGGAAATGCTCTACAAATTGCCAAATCAAAGTAAAAACATGTGAATTAATAAACAAATCTTCTAATTTTAAAAAAGTCAAAGCAATTTTAATTTTAAAAAAGTCTAATTTAACTAGAATTTTAATTTAAAATTCAAAAAAAAAAATACTTAAATCACATTTGGTTTTGGGTCATCCAAATCTTTCAAACCATTTTTGAATTTGCATTATACACATCAACAATAACTTTATAATGTATATTTGAAGACATGAATAGTTTGACATTTAATATATAAACAATCAAATATTACTGCCAATGTTGAAACGATAGCTAACAACATAATTCTAAAAAAATTATATAATCATTAACATTTAGTTTCTTAGATGGAATACAATTTAGAACTTTTAAAATTATTATTTTTTATATAAACAAAATATTATTAAGTAAATGAAAAAATTTCAATTAGACCAATTTCTACGAATATCTCTGCATCAACAAAACCATTTACTGCATCTCATCCGTCATATGATAAAATTCTAAATGATTTCTTTCGAAAGAACTTAGTATTCTTTGAAGGAAATTTTATTTGCCAATCAACTCAGCATTAATCTATTTGCTAAATAACACAAATTCCTGAAATTATGTGTTGTGCCGCCTGGTATATTCTTTATGCCATCACTAGCTAAATAACACAATTTGATTTTAGAATTTGTTAAATAAATAATTATTCCATCTCACTTGAGATAAAATTATAATACAACTTAAAAATATTATTATTTTTTTTAACAACATATGCAAATATATAGATATATGAAAGAATGAAGAGGTTCATAAACTTTGTTGCCTATTTCGGTAACATTTATTGTCAAAACTTGTAACAAATATTAATTATGATTAACATAATTTTGGCAATATAAAAATATAACTGGTAAAAGTTAAAAGAGTAAGAAATTAGCAACCCATTGACTAAGTTAAAACACCACTAATACTGTACTGAAATGCACTAATTTAATATGTGTAGTTTGGGTCCTTGCCCTTATCTCCTGCTAAATACCTCAACCATTTCTAAGTCCCATTCTGAGTGTACTTAGTAAGACTTCTTTTACTGTCCCCAAAAGTCTTGTGTTTTAGGGTACTACCCATTTCACTTGTCTTCAATGGATTACATCAAAATTTATGAGTGTTATTTATTATTATTATTATTATTATTTAAAAAATTTTATTAAAATTATATAAAAAAAATTGAAATAAAAATAATAATTTATACAAATGTAAAACACATATGGATGTTGTTTATAAAATTATCGTAATAGGATTATAAAATGTGTAAAACAACAATAATGATTTTAAATTTTAATTTTAATTATAAAAATTATATAATCTTATTCTCGTATAATAATTTTTTTTTTATTTTTTGAAAAGTTTACACGATGTATTACACCATAATTTGTGTCGTTAACGGGCGTAAGCTTCTTCAATTAGTATTCTTGATTTGCCGTGAAACTGAAGCAAACTACATCATGTATGTGCGTGGGCATGTTACCCGTATAGGTTCCATAAAATATTATTCGAGGATCGGATAGAAGCTGTCCTATATCATTAAATTAAAAGATATCCACAGTTTTATTTATAAATAAAAAAGTTACCCAACTATAATTTATCTCATAGAAAATGTGATCCTACTTCAGAATATGAAAGCTAATGAAATAATTTCTTACAAACTTTTTGAAGTTTTAGTCATTGACTTGATGCCTAAGGGAAGTTAGGTTATTATTAACTTAAGGAAGATGATTCTTACTCTATTAGAATAGAAAATTACAATTGAGGGAGCCTCCCTTCTTTTGCTTCAGGTCATATATATTATATTATATTATATTACTTAGCAGATAATCCATTTGTCTTTACTGAGTTTCTTTTCTTCCCTTATTATTTTATTAGCTAACTTTCCTTCAAATTAACGGGCGAAATCATAATTTTTGATGTGGGAAAAATATATTAATTCTGGGATACTTGAATATTTTAACTGTCAACTTACATGGTCCTTGAAGTTTCATGATGATTATGATTCATTTTCGGGCATGCTTGAATTTTGCCCACATGGATTCTCCCCCTACCCCTACTGCTAATTATGTTAACCACGAAGATAATAAATGAAAACCCAAAAGGAATGAGACTCCTTGCATGAGAAGGAAAATTACACAGAAGCCAAGAAAATTATGTACATAGTGTAGTTGCATAAGAAAAAAATAGTGCTAGACAAAGTAACAGGGTAGAGTAGATAGCGACCAAAAAGTGCATCATTAATAGTGAAGAAAAAGGGTTTGTGTGTTAAATTATAATGTTGGCATGCACAAAACAAAAGAAAGCGCAAATGGTGTTGGTTTGTTTGGGCCACAAATATGGGAATCTCAGTATGAATATCATGCCATGTTTGCGCAAGCAAGCTAACATGAAAGTGTAATTAAAAGGATAGGAAAAAAATGAATGCCACCCAGAATTCTTGCAGTGGACCACAGTCAACTCATGCATGCAGTCATTTTAGAACATGGGAATTGAAGATGATCATGATATTAATTGATTATACTTTATATGCTTTATAATAATAAGGGATTCTACTCCAATTTGTTTTTAAATTTGTTCAATCTTGTAAGCCAAACAATCTCTTCTGCAAACTAATACATTTTATCATGCTTGTTAGAAATTAATCATTAGTTCAGAGTCTTAATTAGAATCATAATTCATGCAACACCACCACATCTATATTTTGAAAACATACGTTTATATGCATACTCTCCAAAAAATTAAGAAAATTACTCTCAATATGAATTCCCGTCTAATTATTTTCTGTTTGCCATGTTCTCTAGCATAAACAATGTCGGCATATGGTGACAACGTTAAGATTCCATGCATATGAATGCAGAACTTGAGGATAGTGATATCTTGAATTAGCCATCAATCACGGTGGAAACGAGCAAGTGGGCTCAAAAATTTGTCCCAAATTGAGGGTACACGTCGCTTTAACTCTAAGGAAACCATATATCATATGTCAACTGCTAGCTCAGCTCTTTTCCTGAAGTGTTCGGCATCTCTTAGAATATTTGTTTTTATTTAACAACTAATAAAATAACTTTGATGATTTGTTCTGTCAAACTAATTAACTACCAATCTACTGTATTATTTCACTTCTGCATGCTCACTAATAATTATTTTTTGCATCATTATATATGGTTTTTCAATAATTCCAAGTTAGTTAAAGGGGTATTGAAGGGTCACAAAAAAAAAAAATATAAAATAATTAATTAACTAATTAGTAAAGAAAGAAATATTTGACTTAACTAACTTTAACAACTGTCGGGGGAGTATTGACTAACCGTTCTGCCGCCCCAGGGAACAAGCTGGGCCATGGGGATCTAAGAAACTAATCTCTCATTTTTGTTTTCTTGGAGACTCATTTAAGTGTAGGTTTGAAAGCAATTAATTTATATTTTTAATATTGAGGAATCTAGGTTAATTCATTATTGCTATGCAAAGCAAGTCACATTCCATCGTGTATGTTGAAAAAGTTTCAAGTGATTTAAGATGTTGTTAAAAGTTATTTAAGATAACACGTGTTAACTAAAAATTAAAAAATTTTATTTTTAGAGTTATTTTATTAAATAAATAATAAAAAAATTTAAATTTTATTTTAAATTTTTACTTTATCACTTATCACTTTTAAAGTTAAATATATCATATTATTTTATTAATGGATAAAAGACACGGTCCAATAATATTATTTTATTTATAGATAAAAATATTTTAAGATTTGAATTTTAATTTTTTTAAAGAAAAAATAAATAATTACTTAGTTTTATAGTAATAGCATATTCCCTTTTAATGTATGAAACCAAAATTCATTACCATGGAAACCTCAAAAATATCCGGCAGATCTCTTTCTTTCTTTCTTTTTCTCCCATTTTCTAAAAACAACTTATCATCAACGAAAGGTCTCAAAATAAATAAACAAGAAAGAAAATATCAAGTGAAGCATGCATGCATGCATGCATGCCGACAGTAAAGCCATATCTTACTTTAAATAATTTTGAATATCTATACCCTATAAATTAAAGATAAGTTGGGTTAAAATCAACAAATTTATACTTAGTAAAATGAAGACACGCTGGAGAGAGACTCATCGTTCAATAATGAAATATGAATTCGTGATGGTCACTAAATTTTATTCTTTTGTTTATTTTTTAATTAATCCAATCTATATATTATCACAACTAAATAAATTATCTGTCAAAATTGTTGTGTGGTAGGAATTAAGGGTGGAGTTACAACAAGTTATAGAGAAACTTGACCTCTAGTCCCACAAATTAAAAAATTAATAAATAAATATATCTATAGTTTAACCTACAAAATAAATGTTTTAGCATTTTTACCTTTCAAATTTAAAAATTAAATATTTTACTCCATAATTTACATATTTCTTTTTAAATTTTTCCTTTTAAACATTTTTAAAAAATATTTTGATCTTACAAATTTCCAATTCTAACTCCTCAATTTACTTAAAAAAATTTTAACCACTAGCTTTCAAAATTTATCTTATTCTTGCCAAAAATTATTTGTTAGGATCAACTTAAGTAGTGGCGGAGTCACGTCTCTTGACCCATGCAAGCCTTGGGCAAAAAAAAAATTAAAATAAGTTTATTTCGATCATCTCTATTCTTTACAGTAGCTTTTTTCCCCCCTCCCCCTTTTTTGTCCACTGCATATGAAAAATATTTACACCTTGACCTCTCAACGTGTAACTTCTGGCTCTGCCCCTCAACTTGAGGTGTGTTTGTTGTTATTGTATCATAACTTAATCTTTGAAAGCATAATAACAAAAATAAATAAAATTTTTTATTAATTGGTATATACATATCCGACTATGAAAGAACAATTAAAGATTTTAGTTACACGCATGAGTGTGTATGTGTAGTAGGATAGTGAAAAATAATCACCCCATTTGTTTGTTTCTATATATTATATAGTCTTTCTTTTCCGTGAATACACAATTTTTCATTCCTTGGTATTTTATTCAGCACGAAAAGAAATTTTATTATTATTATTATTAATGAAATAAAAGTAGGTTGTGATTAAGGAATTTTTTTTTTTTTTTTTTTTTTTTTTTGTAGCCGAATTCAGACACAAAGACTTTGTTCGCCTTAAGCCAAAAAGAGAAAGAGACATTGGCATGTCATATGATCACTTTATAGCAAATCTGGTCAAACACCTCGAAATTAGGCTTTTATATATAAAAGTAACTTTAATAAAATAAAAATACCCAATATCAAAAGACCAAAACATACATCATTTATTAATTGATTTTCAGTTAATATCATTACGAAGCTTTTTTTTTTTTTTTCATTATAAAATAACCGTACAATCTGCAAGAAATTCATCTTCTCCATTCCCTCACAGAAGAAGAAAGAATCCCTTGCTCGTAGAAAATGCCAAGCGGTGTTAGCCAACACAAACTTTAAAATATATTCCTTTGTCTTGCTTCAAAAATGGTGCCTACTTGTTATTATGCTACGCATGCATGCATGCATGCCATCCCAGACATTGCCAGCACTTTTGTCAAAATACGTACGCACGTGACATATATACATACGCCTTCCACCTTCTTCTGTGTTGTGTTTTTAATAAAATATCAGCACACATAATTTATGGTCTCGTGTTTGAATTTTGTAAATATTTATTCTATAAATTAACTAAAATTACAATTTAAGAAAAAAATTGACAAACGACTCTCGCATAGTGCTATTATTTCGATGACCATTATATTCAAACTTTAATTTTTGAAGCAAGGAGTTCTTATAAACATCTACAAATTGTGGAATAGCAATGGAGAGAGTGACATGATGTTATTGGTCGAGACAAAGAAACAAAATTGAAAGGTAGCCCAAGCCGACCAAACTCTACGAGTGGTGCACTATGGGTATGGGGGAACAAAATCTAGCCACGCTTGTTATATTCTAAGTCGTCTTCAAAAGGGTTAAAGGAAAAAAAAATTAAAGGAACATAAATTTGAAGAAAATATAATTAATATTTGTGTGGTGGAAAATATTTGAATTGTGATTCCCAAAAAAAGAGAAAGTTCTTCTTTGTTAACGTGTAATGTAAGAAAGGATAAGATAGTAAGCTTACAAAATTTTCAACAACGTATAAATAACATGTTGCATATGTGAAATGCAAAAGTATATAGATGTGTATATATAATGTTGTCACATTACATGGGGGACAATGCCGACAAGGATACCATGTCTACTTGCCTTGCCTAGCTAACCTAATTCACAATAATTGTGTTCATATTGCTGTGTAATTCCTCATTTATATATATAAATATATATATATATATATATAATTTTTTAAAAATCTTATTAAAATACTTAATGTTATCCGTAAACACTTTAAATATTATTTTGATTGACATGTTATTAGGTACTAATTTAAAATTTACCTCTAATACTAATTAAATTTTATAAATACACTTTTACCCAACTCATAAATTTTAGTATTTATATTTTTAAATTAAGTAGTTATGTAGTGTTAATTAGAACCATCAAATGAGCCCTAGTCACCTCCACCATTTTTTTTTTCCTTTTTTATCTTTGAATTTACGGATTGTATCTAAAAAGCAATCTCTTCAAAAATTAATAAGCGAAAATGACAGAATAGTCGCATGCACAAAATTAAGACAATTCAAATCAAAGCAAAAAATGACAGAATATATATATATATATATATAGATCAATGTCCTTAAATTTAGTTGATAGATTATTGATGATTAAACTTTGATAGCAATTGATTCCAAAAATTGCAACCAAAGTCAAAAAGGACCAACCGACTAAACGGTCCGATATCATATCGTTTTAAGGTGTTCGAAATCCGAATAAACGAGCAGAAATCTTCTGCTTCAGTTTCGGGCAATAACAAGAACAGCTTTAATGGCTGATTATGTTCCAACTTTCTCAGACCGGCTGACGGAAGGACGGGATTGAGAGGTTCCTAAATTTTGACTGAAAATTTATAAATTTGTAACGTGACACATATCAGTTATTTGTTGCCCACCACAAAAAAATGGGTCACATTTTTTTTATTTCATGTGAATATTAGTGGAACAATTCTGCAACAAAGGTGGTCATGGGGCCAGGTGTCACCTCAGGGAGAGGAAGAATGATGTCAATGCACAAAATGTTACAGGACAGCAAAAACTAAAAGTAGGGGTAAATTTTTGTAACAAAACATTGGTGAAAATAACAATTTTCATGAAACATAAGGAAGTTACTAATTATAAATTATATCTGTCAAATTAAATGCCACCAATAACTATTTAATCTTACTTTACAGGAAAGCATTGGGAGACGAAGGTAATAAAAGATTAATAGGTCGGGTGTTGGTAGGACTAAATTAACGTAATTGTCCACGAGGTTTTGCTCAACACTTGCCTCCTGCGTCCACTGCTGCTGCTTAATTTCTTACTCGTATGCATCAATTAATTTTTGCTAAATTAGTTTTGGGTTTTCATTGCAATATTAACAAGATTTTACACATGGTTTGCTTCTGACAAATGAGATGGATATGTTCATGGATATTTGCAGCGATGAAATGGTGTGCCAACCCCTCTATTCGTTCTCCTTCTTATATCTTTTAATCATGTCTTCACAAATAGATACAAAATAGGAGCTACACTGTAAAATCCATCACATGCATTTTTTTTTTTTTTATTTTACGAGTTTGTGTTGATTTATGGGCTAAATTCTTTTGTTGTAGTACAAAAAGAGAGAATGTTGAAGGCCGATTAGTAATTGAGCGAGGAAAAAAAAAACATAAAAGATATAATGTGTATAATTAAATAAAAAATTAAAAAGAAATGTGTATTTTTGTCGATAGAGAGATGATGTGTGTAACTAAATACAAAAAAAAAAGGTGCATTTTATTGATAGAGTTCAAGTATAACTATGTAAACAAAGAAATTTTAAAAATAAAAATTTATCATTTTTCTGATTTTAAACTAAATTTTAAAATTTTATTTGAAAATATTTTTTAAAATAAAATTTCAAATATTTTTAATAGTTTTTTAAAAAAAATATTTGAAGACAAATGCCAAACCTATTTTTTCAACGCTTCCTGTATTCTTTATTTTTAAAAATTAAAAATTGTATTAAAATTCTACATCAAATAAATTTTTAGAATTTAAATTTCACCGGTCTCAAAATTTAAACCAATAATATATATATATATATATATAAGGTTTTAAAAATACCAAAATTATTTTCCTATAATTTAAAAAAATGCACTGTAAAATGTGAATTCTTTTTTTTTTTCTTTGGAGTCAAGTTAATCATATACAAATAAATTTTCTTTCTTTGACATTAACTCATATGATACAAGTTTTAATTAAAGGATATGTTTAAAATTGTGGCCATTTAAAATTTATTTCATAATTATTATGAGATGAAATTATTAATTTTTAAAAATAAATTTATAAGTTTGCTGTCAAAATAAAAATGAATGGTTATTAACAATTTTAATTATAATGTTTCTACATATTCAAATATTTGTAGAGTTTTAGGTATCATCCATCGGCCATTAATTATTGAGAGATGGAAATCTTAGAATTTGGCATACAATTAATTCCACAATATAAATGATTCAGCTCACTAGAATATCATGATTGCGAAAGGTGGTCCTCTCTTCATTGATTTCGTTTTGTTTTGTGCCGAGGATTAATCATTTTGCATTGTTGTAAAGAAGTTTTCATTCAAATATACATGTCACATACGGGTATTTTGACTTCTAGAATAATCAATGAATCTATCTAATCCCTTCTCTTAATTGTTATTTACTTTTAATTCAAATAAAATAAAGATTTGGTTTGTGACCTAAAAATAATTCTTAAAAAATAAAATAAAATGCAACTCTAATGATGTGTTACTGCCTAGTCAAAGAGAATTTATTTTCTTTCTCTTGAAAAAATCAAATGCCAAACACAAAGCCACATACTTGAGAGCACTCACATATATAAACACACCCTAAAAGAAAAAAAAAAAAAGATTGGTGGTTTAAATGCGCATGCAAGCATGCAGAAGCTACAAAAATAATTAATTAGCATAAGCTCAACCCGCTATTAAGCAATAGTAATTATGAGTTTATAATCTCCAAACGTTGGGAGTGGGCTGGAATTAGCTTGTAGACAGACAAAGAAAGTACATAAATTTATTCCCTAAGCAAAAACACAGCTAGAAAAGGCCAATTTGGGGATTGAAGATATTAAAAATTACTAGTTTAAGAGCATGGGTTCAGTTCCTGCAATCCTGGCAGCTGAAAAAAAAAATAATAGTAAAATACAACCAAGGAGAAACTATCAAATGGATTTGTTTGAAAATTGATTAAAAATTGTGGGTTTTATGTGATTGGTTGATAATAGGCGAAATTTCCATTAGAAAAGAGGAAAGGATATGGGGCTGGGGACAGCATGCTTGGAGAGAAGAAAATGAGATGCGTGCAATAAAACAACAATGTTTCCTATGCCCAAAAAAAAAAAAAAGGTTTGTCTACCAAGAGATGGTGGATGAGGGCACAAGCTGATAAACCATAACCCACTTGTGTTTTTATTCAATCATCAATGCTCAATGCTCTATAGTTGATGCTGTCGATTTTTTATTTTATTTTATTTTATTTTATTTTCATTAATAAATTATGTGCTCCATACTTATGTTCAGTAAATTGTAAAACTAAATATTCATTTCTTGTGTATTGCCTATGTCACAAAAGATTAAAAAAATTCTACCCATCTTAGTGTCAGTACGTCCAGATTTGATCTTTCCTCTGCTAAAAAGAGAGATATTTGTCTTAGTTCTAAAAGTTAGGCAATAAACACTAAAAAAAAAAAAAAAAGAAAAAGCTCCTATGAGTGAAGAAGACAAGAGTCAGTAACTTAGGGCTGCTTAATTTAGTGAGAAAATCTCTCAAGTATTATAGAATCCTAATTGCCCTTTTTGGCAGTTTAGTGACTTAAATCAAATTACTTCTTTTAAATGGTGACATACAAAACTGTAGTTATAGGATTAGAATTATGGCCATTTCTCCTTACTTTGACATAGACATAATTAATATAACCGAGTATCGTTAAATTATCCTGTACTACATAATTGTACATGTGACATAATAGCATCATATTAATGACCAAACATCATATAACGGCATCGATTATAAGAGCAACAACCTTTTTCCGTATACAAATCATGCATTGCATACATGAGGAGTTATTTTCATTTGGGACAATCCACTATGACATCGGACATGATTGCTTTTTAAGTTCTTAGCTATGCCCACACAGAGCAGCAAAGGGAGAAAATAGGAGAAATTAGGGGAATTTTTAATTTTTAGAAAAACGAAAGAATAGAAGTGGTCCACGCACGCGCCAACCTTACCTCTATGTGCGGGTTGTGTTGCAAGCATGCTCAAGGGTACGCACGTACGACAAGGTTTTATAAATACGCATGAAGAGGAGAGAAGAAATGCACCGAGTCTTAAGAGTCGCAAAAAATTAATTAAGAGGGTGGTGTTGAGTGGATACTTGTGTGTGTCTGTTCTGTGACAATTGTTATATAGTTAGAAAGCAAGCATAGAGACAGAGAACAAAGGCAAGCATCTTCTTGTGTTTTAGAGCCGTTTCTGACTTATTAACAACCCCAAACAAAAATCAAACGTAGAGAGGAATAGTTATAGCCAAAAAATGGAGGTTCAGAGTGAAGTTCAGCAGTCTAAGTTTAAGAGAATTTGTGTGTTTTGTGGGAGTAGCCAGGGCAAGAAGAGTAGCTACCAGGATGCTGCTATTGAGCTTGGCAAAGAATTGGTAATAACCATCACTTTCTACATTTTTATGATTTGGTTTATCTTCTTTTAATGTTCTGGCTTTTGATATTTTTCTCTTGGAGTGGTTTTTGAGCAAATTTCTTAGAAACCAATCCATAGGATATGTGTTTTTTCTTTTCTTTTCTTTTCATTTCTTTTTTCTGGAATCTATTGAACTTTGCTTAAAACTTCCATCTTCAATGTGTTGGTAAATTGGTTCATGTGCTTTTATATTTTGAATCCGGGTTCAGTCCTTAAAATTTGACCTTTTTCTCTTTTTGTTATTGCTATGGCATGCATTTGTTTTGTTAATCTGCTCTATCTCTCCCTCTCTCATTGTCTTTATCAGCAAACAGGAAAAATGTCTTTTCAAATATTCCCGTTTCAGAGATGGATGAGATTAAATGCTATGTAATTTTTTACAAGGGACCGACTTTTTTTTATAACTGTTCATCTTCCCATTTTTACCTTCTCCTCTCCTAGGATTTTCGAAGTTGGAAACTTTATTGTACAAACAAAGTACTCTCTTGTTAAATGAGTATCAAACAGTCTTTTTATGTTCTATCGTTCACTCTGCAGTCTTAGAATAGCAAAATGGGCTCCTGAGAAGCACTGCTGGATCAAATGATTCATCATATTGATGCCCAAATATATTCCCACTAGAAAATATTCCATCTTGTTCACGAACAAAAGACCTCTGTGCTGATTTAATGATGCTATGTTGCAGGTCTCTAGGAACATTGATCTCGTCTATGGAGGTGGTAGCATAGGTTTGATGGGTTTGGTTTCACAAGCCGTTCATGATGGCGGTCGTCATGTTATTGGGTAAGTCAATTTTTCCTTCCGTTTCTTCAAATTTGTCTTCAGATAGAAATAAGTGAAAACCCGTTTAAACAGATTATGAAACAAAATCAGTGAGTTGGTTTGTTGTTTTTTTCATGTTTTGCTCTATTACAATTGAGTCTTGGTGTGTTATTTTCTCTCTCTGCAGAGTTATTCCCAAGACGCTCATGCCTCGAGAGGTATGTCTGCTCTATCCACAAAAAGTCTTGAACCTTTTTCCTGTTATATTAAAAACAAAAGAAAGAAAATAAACAATCCCTACAAGTGCTTTCCCTTTTTCCCCTTTTTTGTTTTCCTTTCCTCTCTCTCTTTCCACCATTGATGGCTTTTACAGTTTTGTTCAGTTCTCTTATACCTCGCTTGCTGTCTTTATTTTTAAAATCTTTTTGTTTCCTATCTTCGCTTTTAGCTACTTTCCCTTGCCTAGCAATTTGTTATTGGTTTTCAACTGTTCCAATTTTCCTGTTATTATTTTCTCTTTGTCTCCGTCCACTTTCAGCTCATTTTATCCATCATACTAGTAGGGTAGTTGCCAGTATCACTCTATCTTTTTCTATTCATATTTGATTTTATGTTATGCTAGCAAATTTCTCCTCTGCAACTATTTTCTTTTCTTGTCCTTTTCTTCGTAGTCTCTTATAAAATTCGAATATTGTTTTATCTTATCATTTAGCTAAAAAGTATTTACTTTGAAGTCTTTGGAATAACTGCACCAATTCCTACAAAACTCAACATTGCCCTACTGTACAAGCAAAACACTCCAAACTTCCCCTCCCCAAATTTCAATCTCTTAATGCTTTCTGTGCATTTTGCAGTTAACTGGTGAAACAGTGGGGGAAGTGAAGGCTGTTGCAGACATGCACCAGAGAAAGGCCGAGATGGCTAAGCATTCAGATGCCTTTATTGCCTTGCCAGGTTAAATGATAAACTCTGCCTAGTTTTTAACATACATTAAAATTCTTGACAAATGGAGAAAACTTGTATCCCATCAGGTGCTTTTAGTTTTACTAAATTTTAGTATATAAGATTAGTCATATCACATGTATTGTTCAAGATAAACTCTGCCAAGTTTTTAACATACATCATAATTCTTGGACAAATGAAGAAAACCTATATCCCGTCAGGTGCTTTTAGTTTACTAATTTTTAGTATATAAGATTGATCACATGTCATGTATTGATTCAAGCGGATTGCTGAGTGTTTTTTTTTCTTTTAATCTCCGCGTTGCCGCTTGCTAGTCAATTCTGTAATATCTCATATTTTCAATTTCATCTTGAAGTGGCAGCCTCTTTTATTTGATTTTACTTGTTAAATGAAAATAACTACTTTATTGTTTATGGTATTGTTAATGCTGCGAGAGACTTCTGTAGTTAGCATAAATTGTCTCATAGTAGATAAACTTTCTGTCACGAACCCCGAGACTATGATTAAAGAGCAACGTTCCAAACCCAATTCTTGACCCATCAACATCTGACACTGAAAATTAGAGCTTCTGAGGAACCGACCTGCTTCTGTGGTTAAATTACTGTGTTTCTCCTAAGTAGTTCTGTAGCCAGCAATTTTACTGTATCGTTTTTTTTCCTATCATAATTGGAGTAAAAGGCGGTCATAAAACTTTCACCAAATCGTTTTTGCCAACTAGCACCTGCACCTAACAGGAAATCATGCTTTGCTCCTTTTCAAAGCCCATCCTTGTCCTTTTTCTTCTCATCCTGTAATTTTTGGGCCGACATTAAAGACTAATTGTTGCCTTAAATCCTGAGTTTTGACCACTTTGAAAGATGGCATGAAAGGGTATGTCAGTCATTTTATAATTCATGAGGACTTCTTCGAGACACAGTTTTGTGATGGTATGAGAGACGTAACATCTGGAATGAAGCAGTTGGCAGAAGATTATTCCTCTATTTTCACTAGGGACGGGAGCAGTAAATACCATGTTTTGGAGCATGCGAAAAAGGGGAGGGGCTAAATAGTCATATAATGCTTTTGTGGCTCATGTCATGAAACTTGTCAGTAATTGAAGTGGATTGTAATAATCCTTACACCCTAATCAAAGACAATGATGTAGACTTCAAATGAGCACATTAATTAACTGAGTTGAAACTAAGTCTGTACGCGAGCAGTCCGAAACTAATGATTAATACTGCAGGCCTTAGCCCCAATCCAGTGGATGTTCCCTACTTTTTTCCCCTCCAGTTTCTGGCTAGGTAGTAGTCAAAATAATGTGCTTGTCCTCGCTTTTTCCTCAGATGGCACTATTCATCGTATGAAATACGTTGTATTTGGGTATCATATCATCGTTCCAAAGGAAAAATATTGGTTCCTGGAAAACAGATATAAGGACCTTCCATGGTTTGACTGTGATTCAAATTAAGACGTGGATAAAAAAAAAAGGTCTCATGTGACATGACATGCAGGTGGTTATGGAACTCTGGAAGAACTGCTTGAAGTGATTACCTGGGCTCAACTTGGGATACATGACAAACCAGTATGTGATCAGCATTTTTATACTTTGCTTATGTTGTGCATATTACTTTTAATTGATTTATGGAACTAATGATGTTAACCCTTTTTCTCTTTTTATATTTGGTAGGTGGGATTGCTGAACGTTGATGGATACTACAATTCCTTGCTCTCATTTATTGACAAAGCTGTGGAAGAGGGATTTATTAGCCCAAGCGCACGCCAAATCATTGTTTCTGCTCCAACAGCCAAGGAATTAGTCGAGAACTTGGAGGTATGTATAACGAGAAGATACTTTCATGTCTGCTTATCCAATAGTGCGTTCTTGAAAGCAACATCCCATGCTTTTTACAGCATTTACATTCCACTGCAACACTGAACATTATGTTGTTTCTGATATGTTTACTCTGTTATTTCTATAGGATTATGTCCCTTGCCATGAAAGAGTTGCCTCTAAGTTGAGTTGGGAAATGGAGCAACTTGGCTATACTAAAGAATATGACATTGATATATCTACATGACCTCAGGATTGCTTTAATGAAGGTTTCTAAATTCTGAGCACAACAATATCTAGGAGTTGATATGATTCTAATTTTGAAAATTCTAAATTCCTGAACTGGGTCTGGGGGAGTTCCTTTTGTAAATTACTGCTGTTGAGCTCTATATCAAAGCTTGATCGACATCCCCTATTTGTGGAATTTGGTATTATTTTAAGTTGTAAGTATTCCCCTTTGTAATATTTACTGATTAAGTTTATATACATGTTCACCAATTTTCATTTCTTTTGGTTACTGTTTCTTTCTCTTTTTGGAAAATGTGGTAAAGCTAAATGATGTCAGTAACAAGGATCCTAATACATACAGGAAAAATCATATCATCGTGATTAATTCTTTTGAAAAGCGGTAATGTATGGCCCCAGGTGAAATGAGTGGAATTTCACCATCTCTAGCTGATTTTCGACTTAAAAGATCCGAAAACATCTTATCTTTTGGCCCTGATTCTTTATAAAGTGAGGTCACTTTTCATTGTAAGTTGGGTTTAAACCATGTATTTTGGATTAATTTAAAGTATTTAGTAAATACCCACTTTCAGTCAAAAGTTTGCGAAAGAGTATTAATCAAGTATGTTGATGGAAAAGCAGAAAACAAGACAGTAAAATAATGGAAGGGAGAAAGTGTTATTGGTTTAGAGAAGAGAGAATGGGCCAATCATGTAACAAACATGTCTTCAGTCTGCAGATGTTTTTGAGATGGCAACAACAGACAAGACCAGTCTACTCAACTCCACAACATCTAAACTGGAGGGGACCGGATGATGTTGTATGCTAAGGGAAAACAGAGGGGGTCCGGGGCCGCCTTCTGCTTCTTCAGGGGAAGATAAACTCCTTTACCGTCCGTCGAATCGGAGAACAACATGTGTAACGAAGGCAGAACGTTAGATCATGTGCCACAGACACTGCGGGAGAACTACTGTAAAAGAATGTTGTTGGACTAATGCTGAAAGATGAAACGCGTGGAAGAGGGAAGATATGAAAACACTTGCCAATTCATTTAACATATCAATGACGAAAGTATTCATTTCAATTAGTTTAAAGATACCATGAAAGCACCTAGAAATGAAATCAAAGGACCGTAACCCTGCTATCACCTCGTTGGCTTGATGTATAAATTGATAAAGTTCCTAAAAGAAAAAATTTATGAATTGAAAAGAAACAGTCAAATTCAAGTTTATCAAACTTTTATATTCTACAAACTTCCAAGAACAACTTAAAATTATTAAAAATACCTCGAGCAATTAAAATTTAGAATTTTATAGTAAAATAACCCAATCTTAAAGTTCCTTTTTAATTATAGTGTAATCTAAAAATTTTTAAAAATCTTGGTCAAGAATGCAATTTTTAGACAAAAATAACATTGACTCTTTGTTTTTCTTTTCTAACACAAATTCATGTTAAGTTTTTAAAACAGATAAAACACAACATTTGCATACTTAAATTAAAAATTTTGTTATAATTTATTAATTGATATTTACTCAATGCATGTAAAAAATTTTGAAAATTAATTGAGATCATAATTTATGTAGTTTGAATATAATTGAATATGTAACAAAGAAGATGGACAATGAAGAATACGAATTTGAACATAATTGAATATATAACGAAGAAGATGGACAATGAAGAATATGAAAAAGAAGAAAATGAATATAATTGGTTTAAAAAGAATTCTCTCAATAATTTTGTTAAAAAAATTACTTTTAAAATAATTTTTTCAACAAATTCATAAGGGAGATTAGTTTAAAAAGAAATCTCTCGAATTACTTTTGACAAATTCGACTTTATCGAAAGAGATTGAATTATAAATTTTATTTCAATTTATTTTTTTGTCTACATTTTTTTGTGACTTTTTTTATATATTATTACAAAAATCACATTTGTATAAATATTCTTTGCTCTAATAAAAATGAATATTGATTACTTTATTTGCTTTTCTCTTTTCTCTCTTATATTTTCTTTTCTCTCTCTTCTCTTATCTTTTTCTTCACTTGTTTTGAATGTTTAAAAGGGAAGACAAAGGATTGGGGCTATTTTCATTCAAAAAAGATTAATTTGATTAATATTATGAATTTGATAAATTTTCGGCTAAAATTTAAAATGAGCTTCAATATTGAACTATTCTGTTATAAACTTCTAAAATTTATTCTTAGAATCAATTAATTTAATATGTTATCATAAAAGTAAAAGGTTAAGAAATTGATTTTTTTTAACACCAATTTGAGAACAAAAATTATTTAATTTTGGTTATGCATAAATTGGGATATGATTTAGGGCTTGTGAAAAGTTAAAAAAAAAAATAGAATGTTTAAGATTACAACAAAAAGAGTTAGAAAAATTAAAAAGCTTCACAGAATATGCAAATGTACCATAGCCTATCTCTAACATCCCAATGTTTTCATTAATTTAGCAGTAACTTTCAGCAAAAGCTTTATGCAGGGTCACATTCTTATACATGACACAATAAAATTAACGGAAGACCTGTAAGAAAAGATTGATTAGACTATGATATAATGGACAGCAAATCGAGGATGATCACTAATTTGGGCAAAATGAAAAGATTAGCCCTGGACTAGTAGACCGATGTGAACGCGCATTATTGCATGGAAAAGCAACAGATTTCTCACCGACCTATGCCTCTCAGCCTTAGCTTGGAATTTTGCAAAATATAATTACAGTCACCTATCACAAGACTCTAGTTTATGATGACATCCTTTACGTCATGAATCCTAGTCACTTCATTCTGTGGATGAATATTTGGGCCTGACTATGGATAGAGACCCAATATCCAATAACGATTTGCATCTAAGCCAACACTCCTGAGGCTTTTAGTAAAAACCATGGCCTAACCCACAACCTCAATAGTATAGACTCCTTCCCTATACACATACAGCATATAGAAAAACTATGGATTCTTATACTGTCAGTAAAATAAGATTGTTGTCAATTAAGCATTGGACGGTGACGGAGAATATCAGTCTCTTAACTTCGCAAAACATTCAAAACGCAAACCAGCAACCAAGCAACATGTTTCTGCAAAGCAAGTTCTGTCAGAAGCAGTTAGAATTTTCATAACATATTATTGTAAGTCATAAGGTGGTCGCATATCACATTATTAACAGCTTTCAAGGTACTCCATATTATGAATATGTGTATTATTTATATTGTTAATAGATAGTAAATGGATATCTCAACTTATTACAACTGTTGCTTCCCAGTTTTGTTTAGCCCTCCAAGTTAGCTTCACCTAATGAAACAATGCTTGCCAACTTAGCACTAACAACCCATTAACCTACAACTTTCAATTTTTTTTTTTTAATCATTATGTACAAGTACCACTTGTTTCTTCTTCCTCTGCAAGCACTCGCAAACACTTCTACTTATAATCAGAGCCCGAACAAGTTCATCATTTTTAACCAATACATGCGAAAAATGGCAATGCAGCATCGTTGCTTCTCAGTTTCGCATTTAAGCATTTTTTTGTTTTGTTGGGTTTGTTTTGTTTCCAACGGAAGCAGTGGTGAAAAAGCATTAATTTGATGTATGTATCAAACACAATCTGTTAATAATATTTTTCTTCTTTGATTTTCTATCGCAATATATAATAATATTTTTCTTCTTTGGTTTTCTATTCCAATATATATCTTCTCAATTTGTTAGTTTAAAACGCTTATTTTTATTTTTATTTTTTTCCGTTGTGCTTCAGATATAAGTTAAGAATGTGAGCAGATTGTGCCATGCCAAACGAATTGTTACTGTCAATAGAATGTTTTGAGACCTACCATCTCTGCTAAAAAAGGCAATGGAGTGCTTGTTAACGTTACCAACTATGCACAATATAACATATCTAGCAATTGGTATGCCGATTATTACATCAAATCATAAGTTTTGCATACTTAAACTAAACAAATGTGTTTGTCTTCCTTTTGAATGGAGGCATTGCTACAAGCAATATCACAATGGTCAGGTAGATGAACCGGCATATATAACACAATGCCCTATCAAGACTGGAAACAACTATACTTACAATTTTAACATCACCGAACAACGAGGAACTCTTTAGTGGCATGCTCATATTTTGTGGCTAAGGGCCACGGTCTATGATGCCATTGTTATCATGCCAACAGAAGGAACTCCGTTTCCATTTCCTAAACCTTATCAAGAAACTTATATTGCCCTAGGTTTGTAACAATGCCGTTAAATATCATTGGTCAAAGTACTAATTGAAAGTTTTGTGTGAAATAAAGGTTTAACAAGCAAAGTTCTCATATATATGTAGGAGAATGGTGGAATTCAGATGTTAAAACACTTGTAAACCGAGGTAATATGTTGGGGTTGCCACTCTTCCTTTGCTGTAAAAAACATAAAGCGCCTTAACTTCATGCTTTTTCTATTCAAAAACGAGAAAAAATGCTAAAACTACAGGAGCAAAACAAATTTCTATGTTAGATTTCTGAGAGAATAGTATTGTATAACATGTCTAATCTATTTTAGTTTTCTATCATGGATGCTTCTGTCATGGAGGTTGAATCAGGTAAAACATACTTCCTAGGGATTGTCAATGCTACACTAAACTATGAGCTCTTTTTCACCATAGCTGGTCATAACATGACAATTGTAGAGATTGATGCAGTCTATACCAAGCCATTTACAACCCAAGCAATTCTAATTGCACCAGGTCAAACTACAAGTGTTCTTGTTAAAGTTGACCAATCTCCAAGTCGATACTTCATGGCAGCAAGGCCATTCATGGATGCACCAATTTCTATTGACGATAAAACTATTACTGCCATTTTACAATACAAAGGCATTCCAAACATAGTTCTTCCAATCTTACCAGCTCTGCCTGCTCAAAATGACACCAACTCTGCATTAAATTATACCACTAAATTTAGAATCTTAAACACGCCACAGTATCCAGCAAATGTCCCTCTTCAGGTTGATCGTCATCTGTTTTACACAATTGGTTTAGGACAAAACCAATGTCCCACTTGCCAAAAATGGTATTCAACTCACTGCTTCTTTGAACAACATAACCTTTGAGTGCCTAAGATTGGACTCTTGGAAGCTCATTATTTCAACGTCACTGTAGTTTTCAGAGCTGACTTCCTAGACTGCACTCCTTTTCCTTTTAACTATACGGGTGCACTTTTTACAGCCAACCTTAGAACTTCGTTGGGAACAAGGCTTAGTAAGATGACCTTCAATTCTACCATTGAATTAGGTTTGCAGGATACTAATCTTCTCACAGTTGAATCACACCCAAATCATCTTCATAGTTACAACTTCTTTGTTGTTGGAAGTGGGATTGGGAACTTTGATCCCAAGAAAGACCCAGCTAAGTTCAGTTTGATTGATCCTCCCGAGAGAAATACAATCGGAGTTCCAACTAGATGATGGACTGCTATTAGATTGAGATCTGATAACCCAGGTAACTTTAAACAAAAACTATCACATGCATATACTCATATATTGATGTAGGCTTATGAAACTTACTCCAAGTGCATGGTACATGTGTAGCTGTTTGGTTTATGCATTGTCATTTTGAATTGCACACAATGTGGGGATTGAAAATGGCTTTTGTTATGAAGAACGGAAAGTCGCCTGAGAAATCTGTTCTAATACCGACGAAGGACCTTCCACCCTGCTAAATCTGGTCTAAGATGATTTAATTCTTTCATGGAGCTTTAAAACTGTAACCAATTTTTTATACCATATTTATCGATGCTCTGCAGAAGTTGCAGATGATTCCTGTGGTTGGGAATTCTTTTTAATTCTAATGCTCTATCTGAGATTGTTCTTTGAGTTGAATGAAACTTCAATATGTAATAAAGTAATTGAACAAGAAAGCTTTTGTTTTTATACTATAATTCTGTCATCTTCCCCTCCAAAGCACATGCTTATGCAGAAATGTAATTTAAGTGTGTGAACAAAATCTACCGTTGGAAAAAAAATTTTAAAAAAATATCAGATCATAATATGAAGTGAAATGGAAAAACATGGTTGAAATGTACCGCCACCATAATAATTACTAGATCGCAAAAAAAATGCACTCATGGAAAACATGAAATCTGAGAGTTACACAAGCAGATGAAAAACAAGGTTTAAATTCCAATACAAGGAAGGATCAGATTTATAAGAATACTCTTAATTACTATTTTGAAAAAGTAGTAATATTTGTTCAAATCGACAATTAAAGATACAAGTATACGAATCAAAATAGTATATTAGGCTCTATTCACCATATCTTAATCTTGTGATTGAGGTATCTGTGGCTTTTAATCCACAACAATTATGGTGTAAAATACAATCAATAACTGGTTTTAGTGAGTGAATAGTTGATAAATATTTACTATTAAACAAAAGTGGGTGTTTATCAAGAATTATAGTTGTTGCAATTTTAAAATTAAGTAAAAACAAAATAGTTATAAATGTTCATTACATCAATAACATAATAATTTCCTTCAAGATATTTTATATATTGATAAGTTTATATTTGTATTCTTGTAGTAGCTGTAAATTTTATCCAGAAAAGCATTCGCACAAATGTTATTATACAGAATATTACTCAATATAAGCACCAAATAAGCCACTCAAAAGAAAAAAAAATGAAACAATAAGAACTAGCCTAATAAACCTCAACTTATGTAATAATCTAATTTTCCTTACTGGTTATAGAAAGCAGAGAATGGTCAACTAAACTAAAGAAAAATAATTGAATTCATACCAACAAACATACTGATGATGTTAAGTTCCTTGCAAACTCTGTTTTCATCTATCTTCCACTGTAAAATCTGGTTCGTTTGGCTTTTGTAATGATGAAAGCATGTCGAATTTAGGTCCATACCGCTGGCTTCCACCTCTTCTAGTGCTTGTAGTAAGCTTTGCTGCATATGAAGCAAACCTGGCTGACGAGCTCATTAAAGGCAAGAATGCTTCTGTTTGTTCCTCTGCTTGTTCAGACAAAGAGATCACATTCTCTCTTTTCTTCAGCTCAGTTGCTTCCTTCTTTCTTTTATAACGAAACCAAGCTGCTTGTATAAAGCAAGCAGCCCATGTTCTCCACTGAGGGGAATGACACCTAAATGCATGCCTTAGTTGTTTGCTGTGCAGCTTTCGGTATTGTGATGCTACAAACTTCAAATCTTCAGCAACGAAAGCAAAGGCTTCGACTTCGGAGATGGCTTTAACTGTGCGTGTGGACGAAGGGAGGATGACACTTGAGCGAGGGTCAAGAGCCCAGGTTAGCAGCTCTTCACCACAAAAGTCACCTGGGCCAATGCGGCATGAATTAAAGAATCCTGTGCGGCCACCACCAGTGGTGTAAGAATCTAAGTGGCCCCGGACAATAAAGAGCATCTCTTTGACAGGATCTCCCTCACGAACCAAGCAGGTGCCCGGTGTAGACAAATGAGGTTTTAGTCTTTCACATATTGCATCTAGCATTCTATCATCCATCAGATCAAAGAGTGGTACCTGTTCACATTTATAATAATAAATTCTTGGTTAGACCAGGATGAATTACAATGTTATCCATATAGATCACGTTTGCAAGCATCTGTAAATTCTTACTCGTCGAACTAGATCAAGGCAGAGATGACGTTTGATGTCTCTTCGAAGATCCATGGGGAGGCCTTTTAGTATCACTTCCTCATCAACTCCTCGAGTTGCAACCCATCTATATTGATCATACCTTCGTACACTCTGTTTTAATTCATAGGGAAGCTGCCTATGTTGCATCCATTCTTCTGTATCAGTCCTCCTAATCCTCCACTCTTCAAGTCGAATAGTAGTGGATTGGAGATATGTCTATTGACGCAGAAAAATTGCAAGAGACTTAAATATTTGAAACAGAAACAGCATACATGTTATATATTTTTTGAGAGTGTGTTATTAAACAGCTGAACGTACTTGCATATTCCCAATAAGTAGTCCAAAAAGCACTAGACCAAGAATGGCAATGATGATGGCAAAATTTATTTCCCAAACGTAAGTACTTGTGAAGAGATTTTGTCCCAAAGAACTGCCAAAATTTGATAGAAAATTGATTAATTTGCTATTATATGACAACATGTTAACTTTGATTTGTTGAGAATAGAAAATGAATCGAGCAACTAAAGGAGCCCTTGAAATAAAAAGGCAAACAGAAATGGAATACTTCCATTCAACATAATTATTTTTCAATCCACTCTCTTCTTTACCTTAGATTTCTCAAGCCCCACCAAAGACAGTAAAAGTATTTGTCGAAGAATTGGGAAGCTGTCACTCCAAAATTCACTGCATCAGCATGGATGCCAAACTGAAAGAAGTTGCTACTTGGATCACATAAACTTGAAATAATGCTTGATTGAAACCAAGCAGCTCTAGCAGAGTTATTCACAAAACGACAATCAAAGAATTCAATGCGGCAATCCAAATGATGCAATCCACAAACTTTCCTCCAACACTCTTCCTGCCGCTCAACTGATAGGAGGTACCAACAGGCTCCTAAAACCTTTTGAAAAACAGCGGCAATGGATAAAATCAGTACCAAATCTATATTAGCTGTATGTGACTTAAATTATTTAACACCAGAAAGTGACTTAAATTATTGAATCTTTAAAAGACAACTGATAGATAAAGAAAAGTATTTGCCACAATTTATTTTTGATAAATGAAATAGTCATATCTTACGTGGCTGGCCAACATGTAGAGCATCAGATTGTAAGCTGCCCCAGCCCATGCTGTTTCCAACAGAACTCCAGAAGCCTTAATAATTTGAGATGAAAGAGGAAAGATGAGGTATAGCCTCACGAGATACTGAAATATGCTGACTAAGCGAATATAGTTTTTCAGGTTGACCATGGACGAACTCCTTAAGTGAGGGATTACAGCCCAAATCAACAGCTGAAATATGTCAAAGCATGTTTAGTCAATTCAAGAATGTCATAAGATGCCTTTATATGCAATACTACAACTAAATTAGTGATATATGGAGCATTCAGTATGCGCTCATACAAATGCAATAATTGGTTTCAGTGTCTTGTGCATAATTCAAACCAAGCATAAACAATATATGTTGTTGTTTCTAGGAACTAGATTAGAAAACATCTAGTCCTCAAGTCGGGGCTAGATTCTATAATATTTCGTCATCAAATAAGCATAAAAAGTGATAACTTGGATGCATGATAACACGTTGGAACAAGAACACTAGTTATATTCATGTTCAATCTCATTTGCATTGTTGAATCAAGCATAAAATTGAACTAAGCCATAATTGTGTATTTTTCTTGGAATGAAAAAGAGGGGTAATGATCAACATTATAGGAAATCATAGTTTTCTTCATCGTTGAAAGACCTGTTGTCCAGTACTGCGAATTTATAGCTTATTCGTAAGAACATATCTTAAACTTAATAGGGCAGCACAAAAAAAGTTTACAATAGCGAGTTGCATACCTGTGGAAGGGGCTGGGCAGCCACTATGTCAGGCCAAAAATCTTTGCGCAGGTACCTGGAAGAAATTTTTGAAGGGTCGATAACGAGCTCCCCTCTCCCAAATACCCGAGAGGAAGGAGCAACATAAGCTGTCCGAAATCGAACAAAAATCTGAACGAAGTAAAATACATCTGCTAATGATCGAATGACTGTGCCAGCGATTTCAAGGGGTACAGAAACCTCAATGCACACATCCTTCCCAGCTTTCGGCAAATAAAAGAATAGAGGGTCAACAAAAAGAGAAATTAGACATGCTACTAAGAAAATTTTGTTCCATCTGTTTATGATAGGCCCTCTAGGATCCAATATCGTCTTCTCCACGGCCTCATAATCCTCAGAGAACACTCTGGAAAGTACCTTTTCATGGAAGGTCTTGCCCTTTGCATCCTTCTCCCTCTTTGAGCATATCTCAGGTCCTGGTTTCCCAGTAAATATACCGGTGAATTTTGACATGTAACCCCTTTTTGGTAATGTGAATTTTTTCATCTCAGTTTCCTCTGGGAATCTGAAATTTATATAACGAGTTTCAGTGAAGCACCCAGACAAGAATTAAGAATTCCGTTTCATATACATCTGATTAGTTAATGTATCTACTACAATTGGGAAACAGAAAACGTTGACAACATGCTTATTGTCATGTGATCACTTTAACAAGAGCATATTGTTCTAAATTGCAGATTCACAAAAAATAGCTAAATGGATATGGAGACAGACCTTATGCATTTGAGTCCACCAGCCATGGCACAATAGGATCGAAGTAATGTGACTTCAGTAAGTGGATTTGATCTGCCGTGAAAAAATTTTAGCGCATTTATTCAAAGAAGCAATGGATTCAAACCACAGAAATCAAACAGCTTTCCCTACATATTTTGTTGAGAATCACGCGAAAATAGAGTATTAACAACTTTTAAGAAGATTAAAGCACAGGCACACTTTCTGGTTGAAAAGTTCAAGTAAAAACTGTGATCTTTCCACTTGCCAACAAGCTCAAAGAAACTATCTCGTGACAGCAGCAAAGTAAACAAAGACTAGACTTTAGATTTTTCTTGTTCAGAACCATTAAAACAAACACGTCAGATATCAAGAGATAACTTACAATCATAACACGCTAGAAGCTTTTCCTCTATATTTTCCGTGCTGCCTATCTTCCTCTCAGCTCCTAACTTATTTCCAGGACTGGAAATGAGTGAAACCCAACCGTCAAACTTAAAACCTTTGTTCAGAAAAAAATTCCAAAAGAAAACAGAACAAGGAATATGGAATCAAAGACCCCAACCCAGAAATCATTCAAAACTACAGTTTTTAGATATTTGGTAAAAGGACCTTCTTGTTTTTGTCCCATTAACAATTCTGTCTTCTGGGTTGCAAAGTTTCCACTTTTCGGTCATCAATGATCAACCAACCAACCACCTGACCTTAGAACTGAAGTAAATATGTTACGGTCGAAGACAATTTTTTTAGAAAAACAAAATAAAATAAAGAGAGAATTGTATATGAAAATTCAGAATATTCGGGATAATGTTAATATATATTTAATTTCTCTGAAATCTACGAGGAAGGTTAAGTTGGATTATAATCAGAATCCAGCTAAGAGAAAGTTAAGGATGGGAATCTTGACTCTTGGGAGTCTTTTAACTAATTAAGTTGAAAGAAACATGACGATGGACCTACCAACGCATGGGAAAGAATTAGAGAAGGAGGGTCCTTGTCTATCAGCGTTACTTGCCAGATCATTGAATGTATTTCGACAACAGAAAACCGGTGGTCGCTCCAATTTGACCTAGGGATCAGCCAAGGCTACTCCAGCTTGTCTTGTTATAATTACCAAGACATCGAGGGTTGATGTTGTTTAATGTATAATTTTTTTATTAAAATTTTAAGTTTTTTTAAATAATTTTATAAAATTTTAAATATTTTAATATATTTAAATATTATAAATTTATATTTAATAAATAAATTCTAATTTATATAAATATTTTATTCATTTGATACATTTATATATAATATAATTTAAATTTTTTATTTTAAATTAATTTATATTTATAATATTAACTAAATTATTTTTTAAAAAATACTCATTTATACTTACAATCTAACTCGACCCAAGTTTAAACAGGCCGAACTTATGAATTGTGTTGGCTTTCTTTTTTAATTTTAATTTGACCTAATTTAACTCTTGAGTTTATTTTTTATTTTATATAACACATTAATTCAATCTGTTAATATTTTTATTTTAAATATTATACATAAATTTTAAAAAATTAAAAATTTATAAATATTATTGGTTAACCAACTTTAGAAGGAGAGGTGAGTACGCTATTTTTATAGAATTTTTCACAAATTAAAAATTTTATAAATATTAAAAATTTATTAAAATAAATTTTTAATTTGTAAAAAATTCTATAAAAATAATGTACTCACCTCTCCTTCTAAAGTTGGTTAACCAATAATATTTCATAAAATTATGAAAATAGCCTGCTAATTAAATTTGTTTGTTTGTGCAATCCTGACACTTTCCCTCCTTCTCAAGCAACCGCTCTCTCTCTCTCTCTTCCCTTTTGAATAAAATTTCCGAGCTTGGTGCCATTGATTTTCACAAATTATTCTTTTTTTAAAAAAAAAAAAAAGATTTTTGACATGGGTTCTTTGTTTTGTTGCTGAAACTTTTTGTGCTTTGTCGAGCTAAGGTGAGATTTTGATAACTTTTTGGACATGGGTTTGGGTGCTGAGAAGTTGAAGAATTGGGGGTGAATAATAGAATATTCTATTGACAACCTATAAATGACATGGTTCGTCATATATGCAGTAGTGCATAATTTGACCATTTTCATTTTCATTTTTCTCCCATTCAGTTCGTTTTGTATTCTTTTCGGCGGATCCGCTCTTCCGTCGAAGGTATTCTTAGAGTGATGCATTCTTATTTGAGAATGGGTATCTGCCGAAAGGGAGCAAATTCCTTAGGCCGAGTAGCACCAATGTTTTTACACTCATAACCATTGAAAAGGGAAACTGGAAAGCACCATTCCCTTGATTTTGTAGCTTGGAATTGGTAAATCAGTGAGGAAAAGCCCTCGTTTGAGTATGTGCCAACCCCTTCAATTCTAGAAAGTCGTTGAGCGTATGTGTCACCTGATACTTTAGTTTAACATCCGGCTGCATAAAGCATCTGGTTTGAAGACTTGGTCCGAAACCAGTAATCATCAGAATATGCAATTAGAGGAAGGCGAAGAAACTGGCTGTTAGATTCTGCTTCAGTGCCAATTGCTTTTTCTAAATTGTGAAAATTATTTATATGATTTGATTAATTACATCCTTGTATAGAAATTATGTATTTATGGTGGATTTAAATTTGTTGGAATTTAGGGTTAGGGTTGGGGATTAAAAGTTTAGATTTAAATTTTTTTATTTGATATAAAATAAAAACTTAATTTTACAAAAATAATTCACTTATTAACTGTTAAAAATATCGAACAAAAAATATTAGTGCATTTTTTTTTTTATAAAATTTGTTATAAATTAAAAATTTTAGAAAATATGAAGAAGATATATAATAAAAATTCTCAAATAAACATAACAAAAATTTTAAATCATTTAACATACAATTTTAAAAATTAAAAATAAAAAATAAAAAAGAGTTCAAATAATTATATTTTACCATGCACCGTAAGCTTGTTCAAATATCCAAATCCAATTGTATTTAACCATTATGATTGTCCAACTATAGTTACTAGAGGATGATAATAACGGAGGTAGCAATTAGATATAATTAATAAAATTTGAAGTATGACAGTGGCAGTTGTTTTTATAATAGAAAAATTTTCTGAAAATGACTACCTTTCTTAGTCATCTTGCATAAAACAACTTATTATCTTTATCAAAATGACCGATGAATTAAATTGGAATAAAATTGCCCTCGCTCTAAAAACATAACAAAATTTAGTATTTTATTTTTGAGCATAATTATTTTTATTTTTGATACTTAAAATTTTTATCACAGACTCGAAACTAAACACTTTTGATATCAAGGAGAGAGTTCACAGCAGGCAAGTGTAATTGGCAAAGAGATTGGCTGATTTAGATAAGTTTTTTGGAAAATTTTGACAATAATATTGTTTAGATTTAAAAATCTAAATCGGTTAAAATTTAAAAATATTGTATATTAATCCTTAAATTGGTTGAAGTTTAAAATTAAAAATGGTTCCCATATTAGTTATATTTTAAAAATCTTATAAATTGGTCCCCAAATAATTTAAAGTTTAAAAATCTTGTATATTGATCTCCAAAATGATTATACTTTAAAATCGTGTATGTTGGTCCCTCAATAGATTAAAGTTTGAAAAGCTTGCACATTTGTATGGAAAATTTTGCATTGCACCAAAATTGGTTATACTCTAAAAATATTGCATATTAGTCCTAAATTGGTTTTATTTTGCAAATCTTGCATATTTATCTTCAAACAATTTAAAGTTTGTAAGTTTTACATATTGGTCCCAAATTGATTATATTTTAAAAATATTGCATATTAGTCCCCAAACTGGTGACACTTTGAAAATCTTGCACTCAAATTGGTTAAAGTTTTAAAATTTTACATGTTAGTCCCAAAATTGGTTATATCTTGAAAATATTTCATGATGATTTCGTGTATGGTAGTGCTTTAGAAGAATTAAATATTGGTACCAAGTTTTTTTATAATTTTAATTTGAATAATACTTTGTTATCATATAATAGAAAAAAAAATGGTAAAAAAATGGTTGATGCAACAAAAAAGGCCGAGGGATCTCAAAATTGACTATTTTCAGGATGTTTTAATTTCACTATCACATTTATGATTGATACGTATAATACAATACGAGAGAAGTTGAATTTATAGCATAATATGATTTTCTTTACAAAAAAAAAAAAATGCCTCAGTCGTTTTCTTAACATCGAGCATTTCTACTACTCGAACAACTTTGCCCATTGCACGATGCTGCATAAGGTTGTCATGACGGATCAAACCTATAGTCAGTTATACTTTTTTTTTTTTTTTTTTTTGGGTGGGAGGCAATATCATTCAGTTTTTCTCACTAGAAGTTTGGTTTGATCGGAGACCTAAATATTGGTCATTACCCAGATCAATTATGGGGGAGTTATTTACTGAAAGATATCTATTTTTGAAACATACAGGTGATTAGATTGATTGGCCTATACTAGGTGTACGCAAACTTGGATTTCATAATGACACACAACATGACACGGTTGAGTTATCGTTGTTCTTCCTGCTTTGGGTAATTTTTATTTGACAGAGGCCATTGCAGCTTTGCAAACCCATAGGTATTAAAAGCTTCGTTTGTTTTTGTTAATCCATAACATAAAAGAAAGTAAAGAAATCTTTTAAATGAATGAGAATTACTATAGAGAAAGAAGATTTCTAAGATGTACTTATTTTTCCGAGCGAAGGAAAATTTTTCTTCTTCAAAATAAATAAACTTTTAATTTTATCCTTTATTTATATATTTTAACATAATTTTTTATTTTAATTACTTTAATATAATTATTTTTAATTAATTATTTATTTTAAAAAATTATTAACATAATATTATTTTATTTTATTTTTTATTTATAAATTAATTTATCATCATAATATTTATTTTTACTATAAAAATTCAACACCATCTTATAAAATATAGTTATTACTATTTTTATCATCATTCTAATTATAAATATATTTTATATGTATTTTAATTTATAATTTTATATTTATCATTATTTATATAATTAGTTATATTTATTTGATAATTTTAAATTTAATATTTTAATTCTTTTAAAGATAGATTGATTATCAAATAAAATAAGAAAAATATTATTATTTATAATTATAATATAATTTTATTAATATTATTGAAAATTAAATACACTTTTACTAAGCAAATTTAATTTTTATATATAATTAAGTTTATGAATTTTATAAAAATAAGTGAAGCATTCAAAATATGAAATTTATGGAGTATAAATTTAAACATTTGTTACTAAATTACTTATTAAATTTATAGGGTTTAATTATTTTATATTTAAAAATAAATTTTGAAATTAATTTAATTTTTTTAATTATAAAATATATAAAATATTTAAATAAAAATAAATATTTTTATCCAAATAAAAAGAATTAATGAGTATAACATATATTTATATTTAAGAATATTAAAAATATATATTTATTAAATATTTATTATAATAATTATTTTTAATAAATAAAATAATTTAAGTTAAAAATAAGAATAATTAAAAATATTAATCTATTAATAAGTATCTATAAATTTAAAAATAAAAAATATTTTTGTTATAATAAAAAATAATAAATTATTTTTTATCGATAATTTTATGATGCAAATAAATAAAAAATATATACTCTTTTTTTTTTCTTTCCTTTTCCTTTTTTAAAAACAAACACTCACCCTGCACCTACTAAATGACTTGATTCAATTGAACAAGTATATAGATACCAGTACACCATCCAAAGTTTGAATCATGCGATGGTAAGAACAGCAACGATACACATAAGAAAACAGTAGTTGCGACGACTGACAAGCACAAAATGCAAGACCCAAGTACAGCATGCCCGAGTTTCACCCTACGTTACAAAGTATATACGGACAACTAACTTGTTAATTAATTACGTAACAATGGAGTTCTCAAGGTAATGTATTCATCTTCAACCCTTCGTTCTCATCAGCACCTATAGACATACAACGCCTTTGCTCCTGCATAAACGGCATGCGAACCAAAAAGAAGTGAACAAACTATTCTTGCAGATGCTTCGATGGATGTCTTACGAGGGTTTAGCACCGTATGGAGTGACGTCAGAAAAACATATTTTTGAGCCCCAAAAGAAAAAAATTAAAATTTCATTAACTCAGCTTAATCGTACTTTATTTAATAAGACAATTACCGGATGATGGATCCCGAGATTGATAACATGAGTGAGTCAACCTTACGGAAAGCAGTTGTTAACATGTACCCCACCTCCTACATTGAGTAGTCAACCATGCCCTGCCCTAAAACAAGTTTACTTACTTTTTCTTATTAATATTTTAACTTTTAATTATTTGCATAAATAATTTAAGAGTCACCACACTCAATATCGAATGAAGCCTCTTAATTTATAAGACCAGCCACAACTAAATTTAGTTTAAATATCTGCTCTTAAAGGAGTCTACTCTGAATTGTATTTTTCTTTTAATTAATTAATTTTTTTTTGGTTAGAATAGAATGTTAAAATATGAAACAGATAATTAATAGATACCTCTTCTAAGAAGGTTTGTTAAAATAAAAAGTAAACAAAATTATATATATATATATATATAATCATTGATATTTTGTTTTAAAGATAATAAAAAAATATATATCTTTATTAAAAATATATAATTACCCTTCTACTAATAATTTGTTGAAAATAACAATGTAATTTTTTTATCATTTTTATTTTATTTTATTTTTAAATATTCACTTATTAGAAAGTTGGAAACGTAAAAATTTTGTTTTACATTTTTAAAATAATAATAAAATATTACCTTAATAACTTTTTCGCATGCGCATTTTTACTTTTAATTCTTAAAAAACTATTTTTTTCTAATAAATTAATACAAAAATTTCAAATGTATAAATAAACAATTACCAAATATTCATTAATTATCCAATATGAAATCTAGCATTAGAGTTTTAAATTTTTTGTAAAATATTTTAAATTTAGACAATCCTTATACTTTATTTTTAAATATTTTAAGATATGCAATCATCTATAATTATATGAGATTAGTTTTTTTTTTTATAATATTAGGCATACTCTGTCTAGTACATACCGTTTATACAAATTACTAATGTAACAATATTATTGTGATAAAAAAATTATATAAAACATTTTAAAAGAATACAATTTATATTGCTAACAAAACTATATTTTATTATCAGTAACAAATTAAATTAAAAACAAAATTAGTTATTGTACCTTGAAATTTTTAAAAAGAGATAAAAACTGGTGTGAAAAAATTTAGTACAAGAAAAGAATTGAGAATTTATTTTAAACATTTTTTTAAATGTTTTAACACATTAACCCCCTTTATAATCGACATATACTTGGAATAATCAACCTCCAGTAAAATTTATAAGGTCAAAATTGACAAAGCCCTCTTAACGGATATCACATGGAATAGGGTAATAACCACCACATCATATTTCACAAACTAACTCGTCAAATTATGTCAAACATATAAGACTACATACCTGTTTCTTATCTGAATTCTGGCGTTCAGAACATACATGAAGAAGTTAGCACCAAACATTTTTAATCCCTTGTTCATCTAGTGGGCATCAAACAAATCCAATTGCTGAAATGTCCATGCAATTGGGGCAAGGATCCTGTTCTGAAAATCTTGGGATGAAATGCAAATCATTGCAGCTTCAAAATTACCAGTCTGCACGAAAGTGATTTGCAGATCTAACAAGCCAAACTAGGATTTTCCCCATATGCAGAAATAATATTCTGGACCAATCTATGAAGACAGTGAATTGATATTGCCGATCTGCAGCCTTCGAACAAACACACATAACAAATGCTAAAGTCAAAATAACTGAAATCAATTTCCGGTACAGCTCAAAATTGACGCCTTGGTGGCTTAGCTTCTTCAGCCACAGGAACTCGAATTATCCTACCAGCCAAATCCTGCACCAAGCCAATTTCAGTGTGAACAAAGCTTGCAGACTTTCTAAGTCTGAAAGGAATAAAAATTATAGCAGAACATTTGTACAACTACACAAGTCCAGGCATATGACTTGGGTATTCATTTAGCATGCCAAAAATATAATAATTGATGGGCATAACCTGATACAGGCAAGGCATAACCAGATGTCGAATTAGTGATTCTGAATGATCATAATAAGCAATCACATAACTAATTGAAGATAATGAAAAATATACAAGCAACATTTATATCAACTGCAAAAGTTGATCAATGAGTTGGCAGACTAAAATATAGAAGATCCTCAAAAGATGCAACAGCCAAAAGTGATTGTCAATCCTTATGTACCAAAGATAAATCTAAAATTTTCACACGAACCAAAATTACAAAATATCCAATGAACAAATTCAAAAGCATGAATTATCCCTAAAATCAAAGTTAGCCATCCACAAACATTTGTAATAAAGCTAAACCTACAGATTCACTTAGTCGTAATGCAACTAAAAGTTACAATAGAAATGCATATATCATCAAGAAAAAAAAGCAAATAGCAAACTTACGATGCCATTCAATGACTCAATTGCATCGTCAACCTCTGTTGTGGAACTGTATGTCACAAACCCAAAACCCCGAGATCTACAACTCTCCCTGTCATATACCACCTTGGCTTCCACAACCCTCCTTTGCTCACTAAACAAAGTCTCAAGAGCCAAATCATCAACACCCCATGAAAGGTTGCCAACATAAACACAGTTTCCACTGTCAAAATTGGCACCACCTCCACCTCCACCTGCACCTCCTCTAGGTCCTCTTGAAGAGAACTCTTCCCTCAGAGGAGAAGGAGGTCCAGTGTCAACCCTCAGGGGCCTACCTCAAGTTCCTGCTATTTGTTAAGGGAAAATAAAAAAAAAAAATCCCCTCTTGCCTAGTTACAATAACCACATTTCTAATAATAGATCGTAGATCACCTTGATAAATAACTAACGACATTTGATTGCAATATAAAGCACCAATATAGAAAATTTTCAATAGAAAAGACACAGCAAGGAGATAATTCCAAGGTGGATTTTCTTACATTGTAAACCAAAATTTATCTACCTTTAAATGTCAATACTACATTCATTTGTTTTTAAGATTAAAAGGGCTTTGGAGCACAAAAGCACACCGACCTTCAAGTCAATATAATATCACAAGTCAAGAGATTTAGCACAGGTACATAATATCAAGGAATATGGGCACTTTTTTTAAATGATTTCTTTCACTTCTACAGAATAAAGATAGCAATTTACAGCATCATAGGGCACAACCTAAAGTGCAATAACTCATAAACAAGTGAAGTAGACCGGATTGGACCACTTACATAGCCATTAAACTGTTGAGCAGCTGCTTCAACCTCCTCAGGAGATGACATGATCACAAATCCAAATCCTCTACTTCTCCCAGTGACCTTGTCATAAATCACCTGCCACAAATAACAATTATATTAACTTTCCTCCTCACAGAAAAATATACAAATCAATATATATAGAAACAAAAATTCTTTCTTTGGACTATTAATCACTTCTATTCTCAATCTGATTTACAATGAAGTTACCTCTTTAAGCCCAATAAGTTTTTCTTTGAAAACATTTTCCCTACCACAAACACACGCAAACGCTAAAATATTGAAACATGTCTCGAGAAAAGAATTGATAGAGACAATTTTGGCAAGGCAACACAATTACTGCAAGATGAAGAGGAGGCCTACGAATAAGGCTAAATTTCAGAAACAAAAATGGCAAGATCAATCAAATTAGACGGATTAGGATTAAATAAGGATTAAATATCTTGAATCAAGTAAGAAATGTATTTCTTTTGTTGATTTGTTTCCTTTCCAATTGTAAGCTATTTGGCTATTTAAAAAGTTGAAGTTATCAATAAAAAAGGCAGAGAAGAATTTTCATCTGAATTTTGTATTGTATTTGAGAGGCTAAGGCACCTTAAATTGCCTTACTAGAAGGATTAGGATCCCTCCAAGTATTCTAAAAGAATTTTATTATCTTGTACAATAGAAAAATTACGAAAAATTGATCCGAAAATTTTTTCTGTCCCCCGATACCTTACAAGGTCTGTCACTAGACTCAACAAGAATTAACACTAATATAACAGAGAATTAAACAACGAGTAAAACTAAAATGAAACAGAACCACCAAAAGTACCTCGACCATCTCAACATTTCCAGCAGCCTCAAACAGCTCAGCAAGTTGAGCACTGTCAACGCTAAAAGGAAGATTACCCACAAAAAGTTTGAGGTCAGGGGAGAAGCTGGAGCCTCTTCATCGCTCAAAAGCTCCTCCTCCTGGTCAAACTCAGAGGAAATGGTAACGTTTCTAGCAAAACGAGAAGAAGGAAGGGGCTGAAAAGATTGGAAAAGTGAAGAGGATATTGAAATGGGTTTTTCATGGTTTTTGAGAGAAGTGGAAGAGAAAAAAAGAGAGTGACAAGGCTTGAGGGTTGTAAAGAGCTAAGATTTTCGGATTGAGAGATGGGAGGACGTGAAAAGAAGCTGAAGTTGTAGGCATGGATACTTTGTGAGTTTTTAAAAGAGGCGAGTGTGCAGGAAAGAGTAGAAAAGTTTCTGTAAAATTTCGAAAATAACCCTATTTTAATATTTCTGTGAATTTATAATAATTTTAAAAATTTTTTACTAAAATAATTAATTTTAATAATTTTATCCTCGTAAATAAATTATATTAATAATTCTACCATAAAATTAAACTTCAAATTTTTACTTCTCTTCACCTCTTTTCACTTTCTTCTTTATCTTTGAGAACAAACATATACAGATTGAAAAATAAATTTTAACAACAATAATAACAACAACAATAAAAAAGATTAGTATTACTTGTATTATTAATTTTTATTTTTTTAATAAATTTAAAAATAATTATATTTGTATTAATTTATAATTAGTTATATAATAATTATAAAAAATAATATTTAAAATATATAAATACTATAAAATATATGCATTAATTATTAAAAAAATTGATAAATGAAAAAATTTTGAATGATTTAGGTGCAAAAAAATTAGCTGAAAAATATAAATTCTAGAGGAAATAAAGGAACTGTTGGGCATATGAAACTAGGACTGGATTGGCCCTAGTGTCACGAACAAGGCGCATGTGTTGCACGTACTTGACAATTTTCTAACTCTTTTTTATAATTTCTTTATTTTTTAATTATTATTAATTAATTATATTATTTAATAATTTAAATGTTTGATTTTTTATATTATATTTATCTAAAATTTAGTTAAATAATTAAAAAAATAATACTTAAAAAATTAATGTTAATATTTTAGGACATTTTTTAAATATTAATGTCAATTTTTTAGGATATTAACTTATTAATTTAATTATTTATATTTAATAAGATATTGTTTGAAAATATAAATAGTAAATAATTAAAATTTATAATTAATGGCATATTATTTAAAAATAATGATAAATAATTAAAATTTAATTTTTTTTAGACTATAGTTATCATTTAATTAAATATTAATTACATTTAAATTATTATTAATTTTTTGTAATTTTTTTAATTTAGTTAAATAATTGAATTAAAAATTAGTTAAAAATAATATTTAAATTACTCAATGTGATATATTTTTTGAGGATATTGACTTTTTAATTTAATTAGATATTATTTAAAAATATAAATAGTAAATAATTAAAATTTATAATTAATGGCATATTATTTGAAAATGATGATAAATAACTAAAATTTAATATTTTTAGCTCATAGTTATCATTTAATTAAATATTAATTATATTTAAATTACTATTAATTTTTTTGTGAATTTTTTTAATTTTGTTAAATAATTGAATTAAAAATTAATTCAAATAATATTTAAATTATTCAATCTTATATATTCTTTTAGAATATTGACTTTTTAATATAGTTATTTATATTTAATTTGATATTGTTTGAAAATATAAATAGTAAATAATTAAAATTTATAATTAATGGTATATTATTTGAAAATGATGATAAATAATTAAAATTTAATATTTTTAGGCTATAATTATCATTTAATTAAATATTAATTATATTTGAATTATTATTAATTTTTTGTAAATTTTTTAAATTTAGTTAAATAATTAAATTAAAAATTAGTTCAAAATAATATTTAAATTACTCAATCTTATATATTCTTTTAGGACATTAACTTTTTAATATAGTTATTTATATTTAATTGGATATTGTTTAAGAATGTAAATAGTAAATAATCAAAATTTATGTTTAATGATATATTATTTAAAAATGATGATAAATAGCTAAATTTTAATATATTTTAAATTATAGCAATTATCTAATTAAATATTAATTATATTTAAATTATTAATTTTTTGTGATTTTTTTAATTTAGTTAAGTAATTGGATTAGGTGAAGGGTTATATACTTTAACTTTTTTTATTATTTGTCTTAGTTTAATATTTTATTTTTAATTTAATTAAATTATAAATAAACTAATTTAATTATAAATTCTTATTTAATTGAATTATATTTCTTCGATATAGTAGTTAGTAATAATTAATTATTATTAAAATTTTATATGTACAAATAACAAATCAAACTTAGTTGAAGATTGTTACAGATTATTACTTTCACGCAGAGATATATTGTGTAGCACAATTTACAGTGATAAACTAGATAAGAATAAAATTAAGCGCGACATAAGCTAATATATTTAGGCAAATATACTATGAGCACTTTTTAAACATTAAAGATTTACATCATTCACCCATTTTGATTCATTATATACTGCTACATAGGGTACATAAAAATGATGATTCTAATAAGATGTGGTTTATTATTGGCGACCAGTCCATTCGTTTTTCACGTGCAGAGTTTGGGTTAATTACTAGTTTTAATTGTGGATATTTTTCTGATTTAAACCTACCTAGAAGTACACGATTGAGATATGCAATTTTTAAAGATCAAGTCATCATCACTTTAGATGATATAGATATAGTTTTTAATGAGCTAGATTTCTTTACTATAACAAATATTGACGCGGTCTAATTAGCAATTTTTTTACTGCTAGAGAGATATTTATTTGGTAAGGATGGAAGAGTTCATGCAGATTTATAGTTGTTTAATGTATTAGAAGATTTTGACTAATTTAACAGATATCTATGAAGATCTACTGTCTATCTTTACATGATCCAATCTTTATAACAATCGATCCCTTTGCAATATAACAAGTACATAAAGAACGCTATACGTTTAAAGATTTTAGGCAAAAGTTTCAAGAAAAAGTACAATATTACTAGAATGACTATTATATTTCAAGTATTTATCACAAATATTAATATCCCATTTATAATTCTTGTTAATTGTGTAACACGTTGAAATATTTATAATTTATTATAGGTATAGATTCACGAGTTTATACTTAATTTACAGAATAAATTTGCAGTTATAATGAGTAACGATATTTCAAGGATGTTATACTTTTCAAATTTACTAAATAGAAATACCTTGACAGTAATGTAAAATTCCATTAAAAAAATATCTTTTTTGCTGTTTTTAAATTTGTACTTTGATTTTATATTTCCTTTAATATGGTACACATAAAACTATTATACGAATTAAAAAAATACTATTCTCATCTCTTGAACTATATTATCATGTCTACCTGACACATATATTGGATTTGAAATAGATCCAAATGCATCTCATAGTTTTTCTAAAAATCACTCCCACATGCATCATTTTCAGAGTCCTTCACGCCAAATACCACCGGATAAATTTGACCATTCCTATAAAGAGCAACAACAACAAATATAGTCTCTCGATATATATCTTTTAAAAATGTCTCATCAATAACAATTACAAGACGAATTGCTATGCGAAATCACTTAAAGATGCTCCAAGCGTCATGAAAAAATACAAGAAATTGTTGTCCTCTTCTGTTTCTATATGCATCATTGTACCCATATTCCTTTCCCTTAAAATATAATAAAAACTTTGGTAATGAATTAAATAATTCGGTTGGATTCCCACATGTTAATTTTAATACTTTTTCTTTGACTAGCCATATTTTACAATAAAACACAAGTATTTAAAACTCTCAGTGTATGTCATCTCTTATATTGTTTGCAGTATAAATTCTACTAGAATTTTAAAATTTATCCATCACAAATTCACTAATAAATCGACTACTTTCTTGCTAGTGGCCTGGTTATAATTGGTCGTTTTGACAAATATGATTTGTTTCAAACCATTTAATGGACCAATATCTACCGTCACCATCTGTATTGATTGCCTGAATCTGTCATTTATATCCATTAACCATATATTTTGCCTCAAATCGATCTGTTGTTAATTTTGAAACTCGAAACTAAAAATAATTTTTTAACACTAATAAATTCAATGCATCTCATAATTCCTTCTTTGAATTAAAAAATTATACTATATATATACTACTGTATACAGAGTTAGACAGTACATTTTATGGTTGAGAAAATGATGGTAGAATAGGTGGCGTGACGAGAATTTAATTATCTAGTTGTGTTCTTCCCAATCCTTATAAATCTGTTAATTTGACCTATTTCATAACTCAAGTTTGTCATTGTATTAGTATTTTCATCGTAATAATTTCTACATTAAGTCCTCAATGTATCGTTAGGAATGTCAGCACCTTCATCTTCCACATATTGTTGATTCCGAAAAAATCATCTACATGATCTTCATTGATTTAACATGGCACATATCTTTTATGACTTACAAGATCTTCATGATGTATTAATATAGCATCTATAGAATTTGTATCATCTTGTGAATAATATTGACCATAGTTGAACTGATTACTGTCTCAAAAAGAAATAATCAATTGTATAGAAACTTCTGCATTGATAGTCTGCAAAGCAGTGAAAGTCACTTTAACATCATTAACAACTATTTATTCCGTGGTGACGTAAAACGGACTAAGATGTCTAGACCATATCAATATAACATTGCATATAAAATCCAAAATACTGTAATCATTATCGATATTTACATATATAACAGAACATGTTTCACTATCTGTAAAGCTCGTTTTTAATTGAATGCTAAATTCTGTTGAATTAATTTGAGTACAGTCATATATCATGGTCAATAATTCATGATATTTAATATCTCTTAGAATATATATATAAGTCAGATATTTTCACCACGGTATTTTTCTAAACTATCAAGTAACGTAACCCACGATCCTCCATAATAAATACCAATAGGTAAGTTCTCAGCCATATACCTGAAATGTATCAAAATATCTATATCTAAATATTTGAACATTGACTATTTTTATAATATAATATAATAAAAATATATTAAATAAATACGTATTATATATTAAATAAATTCGTAAAAAAATAAATTTTTAATTTGATAAAAAATAAATAATAAAATAAAATTTTCATAATGTGTGTGTGTGTGTGTAATACTCTAGTGTGGCTATATTAGGGTATATATACCTTAAATAAATATCTAAATATATCTAATAAATATTGAATATTTTTTAAATACAAAAAATAAAATAATAATTTAAAAATAAATTAAATAAAAAAATATATTAAATAAATTTATAAGATAAAAGAATAAATTATTAATTCAATAAATAATAAATAATAAAATATAAATTTCATCAAATACATTTAAAATAATTATTTTTAAAATACAAAAAAATAAAATAATAAATTTTAAAAATAAATCAATACATAAAAATAGATTAAAAATTAATAAGAAAATATAATAAATTATTAAGTCAATATAAACAAAAATTATAAAATAAAAATTTTATAAATTATATTTAACGTAATTTTAATATATATATATATATAATTATATTAGTTTATATATATTATAAAAATAAGGAGGTACAATATCCTGGGTTGGATAACTTAGGGTGTAAATAGTACTATGAGTCAGCCAATCCAAAATATTAATTTTGTCTTAGGTCGGTCAACCTGTGCCTTAGGTCGGCTAACCCAGAGCAAAAGTAAATGCCCTGGGCTGGCCAACTCAAGGCAAAAATAGTACCCTGAGTCGGTCAATTCAAAGCAAAATTAAATGTTTTGGATTAGCCGACTCAGGGCAAAATTAATGCCCTAATGTGGTTAAACTATGACAATATTTAGTCACACTGTGGCAATTATTTTTGCCTCTTTGTTCTATCAAACGTATTTTATTTTTCGATCAAATTTTTAGGTAAATCACAATGATAATAGATTTAACAAATAAAATATTATATTATAATTTAAATTAAAATTTATAAGATTAATAAATTATGTAGTAATATTTATATATTTTAAAATTAATTAAAATTTGACATAAAAATTAAAGTATAAAAACTTATTTTTATTTTAATTTATAGATGAAATACCGAAATATATATTTTATACTGTAAACAGCTTGTTAAAAATTTTAATATTGAAATTAATTAAAATTTGAGAAATAAAAAAAACTTTAGTATGAAAAAAATGAAATGTGCCAATGAATTATATTTATAAATGTAAAAAGTAAGATTTAAGGGTAAAATTATTCAAAATAATTATTTTAGTAAGAATGTGTTAGAATTGATTAAAAATATTAAAAAAATTAAAATAAAATTATTTTAAAATAATTTTTACGAGTTTATAAAGAAAAGGTGGGAGTGATAATATCCTCTACCAACAGGATTTGAAGGATATTTTAGGTCTACCAAAAGTCCAAAATACTCTCTGTTATTTAATCAATTTTATTATTTTAGTAATATACATTCTCCTCATTAATCAGAGGAGTAAAAAATTGGAAATTCTGATTCTGCAAGTGTTCTTCGAAGTTGAAACCACGAAAAAAAAATCACAGGAATTTTGAATAAAATTAGGAGGATAAAAATGTAATTTGAAGGGAAGCAAATTATTGCTATTGATAATCTGCTGCGGTGCTGCTTACAGAGTTTATAGTATAGAACTACAGAAGCAAGTAGCAATTGGACCAGAAGATTGGGAGATCAGGACCGTCCAATTTGAAGCGCCAATTCAGGCGGCCCGTTGAGGTTTACGCGCAAAACCAGACAGGACGATGAGATGCCGACCGGACTTCCGGATACAAGACAAAAATGGGGAAGATATTTCACTGACAATTGGATAACCCTTCCCCTTTCCCTCGTCCTTTACCTTTCGCCTACCTCTTGTTTGTGGGCTGGGCTGGCACATTGCATTAGGGCAAACAGAGTCAGTTCCGTACTATTCTCTGCTACTTCGTTGCCCGTATTGATTTCCTTGATAGGCCTAGGCATAGCATAGCCAACATTTTTCAAGCTTGAAATTTTTGCTACAATACAAGTTGTGAAGCCTGCTTGGGCTTCATTGGTAATCCTTCCACTAGTTTTTATGCTCATGCTAGCATATACTAATACACAAGGCTTATAACAATCTCAGCTTGAAAAAAAATATATCTCCGAACATTTGGTTACTACTGCACCAAAAATGTCGAAGTCCTAACTCCCCAGACTGGTTTCGATCTCAAACTATCACTAAGAGATGCTGATGGAGAGACATGGTTAGTGAGAATGGAGTCAAATTCGCTAAAAAACACAATGCTTATCTACAATTCTCAAGCCTTCATATGCAGTTAGCTGAACTCTCTTTTTTTTTTTTATTTTGAACCAATAGCATATGTTTCTCACTAAAATGAGTCAGAAGCCTGCGCAAAGGTATATATTTAGGAACAGCAAGCAAAACTCCTACTGTTATAGAAGATGTCCAAATGCATCAAGGAAGTATATCCTCACTTCAGAAAAAACAAAAGAAGATTACATTATATTTTCCAAAAGTTATTCTGCAAAAAGTTGCACTCTTCAAAATCAGCCTGAAACTAGGAAAAAAAAAGCATAAGATCTTCACTTGAGACAACATAACAAAAATTAGATGAGAAGAAAGGCAGTATTAACTGGCAACAGTTGCTTGTTTTTTCTGTTTCTTGCTACCATAGGCTGTGTCCCCTCCTTTAATCATTCTAGAGAGTATATCTGCTTGCTTTGTGTTCCCTTCCCGATTAAGGCTAGAGATCAAATCCTCACAGCTCTTCCAATCAGTGACCCCCCCTTTCTCCATTATTTTACATAATATTGAATAGGCGTTGAGGGTCTTCCCCGCAGCTAAGAGAGCATCCAACACTTTCTCATAGCTTGAGAAGTCTACAATACAGTCTCTCTCCAAACAAAAATCCAACAATTTAAGAGCAGCAATGGTCTTCCCTTTCTCGGAGAGAACAGATAGAAGACCATCAAAATTGGGTGCACACCCACTTTGCATCAGAAGATCAATTCGCCCAAGGGCTTCCTCAACGTGACCTCTCATGAGAAGTGCTTCCAAAATCTTGGCAACCAAATCCATATTCTCCTTCACACCCTTTTCAACCATGCTCTTCATGACTCGGCTTGCAGTCTGAATCCTTCCATCTTCAAACAGATTCTCCATCACTGACCTAAATAATGAAGAACCCGGAATATGTCCATCTTCGATCATACTATCCAAAGCAGTTTTTGCATCGGCTGGCTCACCTTTCCTCAGGTAGCTCTCAATGAGAAATGTGTATGCTTCTGCATCTCTACGCACCCCTCTCCGACCCATAATCTTAACAATTTCAAAAGCAGAGTCTGGATTCCCTTCTTTTGAATGCCCGCGAATCAAATTATTGAAGGCATCGGGATCTAAAACACCCTTTTTCATTAATTGCCTAAAAAAGGCTTCTGCTTTCCATGTCTGACCATGGTGGCACAGATGCTGTATCATCAGATTATAAGCACTGGGCTCCAGATCCAAAGAACACTGCGGCCTCAAAATGATTTCCTTCTCAAGAAGCTTATCCAACAACTTAATTGCACGATCAAACATCTTGGCCTTGCAAAAGTTCTCAATTAAGATACCATAATGTCGAGCCTCTGTTGGAATGCTCAACCGAATCATTGCCTTAAGCACATCCGCAGCTGCATTTAAGTCCCCAAAGTTACACTGAGAAGTCAAAAGCTTCATAAATATGGAGTTATCCTTGGGAGCAATATATTTATCTACCATCTCCTTCAAAATCTTCTGCGTTTCAGCCATTTTACCAGCATCACACAATCCTGGCAACAAAGCTGTATAAGTAACTGCATTTGGCTTAACATTTAAGGACTTCATTTCCTCAAATATTCTCAATGCATCATCAACTCGCTCAACTGCAACATAGCCTTTTATCATAGTAGTATAACTAATAACAGTAGGCTCAATCTTCTTCTCCTTCATCTCCACAAACAACTTCTCAGCCTCATCCATTTTCTTAAACCGGTTATACCCGTTAATCATTGTATTATAAGTAACAACATCCGGTGAAATCCCCCTACTCTTCATATCCTCATAAAACTTCATAGCAGTCTCAAGCCTCAAACTCAAAAAGAACCCCCAAAGCATAATATTATAAGTATGCCTTGTAGGCTCTATTCCTTCACTCAACATCTTATTAAAGTACCTCTTCGCCATCATATACCGGCCACGCCTCAAAATTACCTTAAACAAGGAATCATAAGATTTACCAGTCCTCTCCACACCCAATTCCTTCATTTTATCAAAAATTTTAACAGACTCCTGAACAATTCCCCTTTTACCGTAACTATCAATTAACAACTCAAACATATCTTCATCCCATTCAACACCTTTTTTTGGCATATCTAACAAAATACACCTGGCATGGTTCAACTTCGAAGCTCGGCCTAAAATTTCAATTATTTTCAAATGGGTTTCTCGGTCGTGGTTGAACAACCCCGCCCGCTCGACCCACCGGAAAAACTGTAGCGCATGCTCCCACTTCTTTGCGCCGTGAAGTACATTATAAACAAGGTTGTGATCGAATACGGGCACTAAAGCCCTCATCGAGTTCTGTAACCTGGTTGTCCAGGCACGATTCGCCATCATTCTACAAATTATATCCTCTAACTTTTCTGGGTTTCGTGGCCTACCTCTTGGGATCCGCTGTCTCAGGTTCTGCTCCCGGTTTGGGTCCGGTTTCGCGACTTCTGCTTGAACCGGAACCGGATTCGGAGCGGAAGTGTCTTCAGTTTGTTGGTCATTGATTGAGCAGAAGAAATGTGGGAGACTAGGAGAGCAGGGAAATTGGATTCTGGGGACGGCATGATAGATCCTCGGTTTTAATTGATAGGATTTAGAGATGGAGAAAAACGCCATTAACAAAAGTTTCCGAATCTGCAAAATGAGTTTTAGGCGTGGATTCGTGGGTTTCGTAAGATGTTTGATTTACATGTATAACGGCGAGAGACAGAGGGCTGAGGTTGCAGTTGTCACACTCGGCTAGGGTTTAGGCAGAAGACCCCTCTACTGCTTCGTCATGCTGTACACTCGAGTACCACCACATAGAACAGCTCTTTTATTCCAGGTTAGCTTGGGCTTCAAGAGCCAACAAACCAAGATTTTAGCCCGAGTCCTGTAACTCGTCTTTTTGTGTTTTGTTCAATTTACTCTAAAATTTAGAGGGCATAATTTTTAACACTCATCAATTCTACAATAAAATCATTTTATAGTTATAATATTAAAATTAAATTACTTTAATTATTATAAAAAATTATAATTTAATAAAAGTATATTATAAAAATTATTATTTTGATTTAATTATTTTTAATGCAAATGACGTTAAAATTATTAAATTAGTTTTTCCTTCAAGTGAATATAAACTAATCCAATAAGAATTAAGAATTATTAGGTTAAAGAGTTTCCTAATAAAATAAATAAAAAAATCTTAACTCTATATTTAAAAAAAAAACCATGTAAGATTAGAAGAAGAAAAAAATAAAAATAAAAATATCAATTTTATCTGTAAACTTGTTAATGTTCAATGGGGTTTAATATGTTACTTAACATATTTGAAACGAGTTTGGGAAAAAATTAAAATTTATAACAAATTTAAAATAAATACAGATGTAAATAAATATTTACAATAGATATCCGTGAATATTTAATTTTTAATTTTTTGTTTCTTTATGGCATTATTACTTTAATTAAATAACTTTTTTAATGATTAGTTTTAAGTTTTTTAATAAAAATTTTTTAATGTTATTAATGAAGTAAATTAATTATTTTTATTATTTATAAAAATTTATTCTTTATTAATTTATAATTATTATTCACTACCGTAGATATCATAATTAGTGATGTTAACTGCAATTGAATAGAATAAAAATATAAATTTGATAATTATTTTTTAGAACTTATGAGTTTATAAACTTTTATTCTGAATTTTTTATTTTTATGCATGAATTAGTAAAATATTTATATTTTTTTAAAAAAATTGTGATGTTTATGTTGAATATAATTGATATTTAATATTAATGATATATTTTTTATAAAAATTAAAGCTAAAAATGTATAATTTTAATTAGATAATTTATAAGTTTAAATTTAATGTTGAATAATAGTACAAATATAATTGAAAATATAAAAATTTTAGTAAAAACTCTTAGATATTCACTTAGTTCGATAAATATTAAATATTCATTTAAACTTAATAATAAAATATCAAATTTATTACGATTTTGATGTGGGTGTGGAATTAAATTTATTTTAGCAAATGTGGATGCTAGTTTGGAGATATTCATTCTAAACCCCTATTCACAATTATCCCCAAACAAACATTTATAGAAAGTGACTTGCTTTATTTTTTAGAATATATAGAAAAGTAAAGAAAAATCTTATAGAATGGGTGAAGAGAAAAACAAGAGATTAAAAAAGAAAAAAAATTATAATAGCACAAGTAATTGATTGTCTTCATACTTTTACCTTTCTTTTATAATTCACTAAGAAAGACTATTTTATTTTATTTTTATTTGTAAAGAGCTAAGAACATTCTCTCTTAATATTGTGAGCCCTAGTGATGCGAACCATAAGAACGTCACCCTTGAAATTGAACAATTTGAATTAGAATTTAATCTCAAATAAAGCTAAAATTCATGTTAAAAAATTTTGATCCAATAATTAAATGAATCAAGAACCGACAGTAAAGATCTTGACCAATAATTCACTAATCATGAATCAAAAATATAAAAAAAAAATTGAATGCCATGAAAAAAATCTTTTGATAAATTCATAAAATTTTCTAAAAAATTAAAAAGAAGAGCAATTCTCGCAATTTTAACTGAATAAAATATAATATTTCTAATTACAATGTTGTTTAAACTATTTTATATTAGACTTATAATTAAAATTCTATATAATTTACGATTCAAATTTCTAGTCTAAAATAGTTGAGAATAAAAATCTTAAAATGATAAAAAAAATTCATTAAATAAAATATATGTCTCTATGGCATTGTTATTGAAAAATTTATATCCACGTGCTTGAATCACACTGACTATTTTTTGATATTCTTTATAACCCAATTTTATGCTTGATTTTGTATTTAATGTTAATTTTGAATTTTATTTGACCTAAATTTTTTGAATCAATCCATTAAATATTACTTTAATTTTTTTTGCTCTTACTCTTATAATTAGTCTAATTGGTATGTACAAACAGTCATTGTAAGTTTATTGTTGATTCTCATCATTTTCTCTCTATTCAAAAAGATTGGATCTCTAATTGTCACTTACATCATAAAGAGAAATATTAAAAACATTAAAAGTAGTATTAACATTATATTCACTTGAAAGATCCAATTTGTACACATTATCATTAGTTTGTTCAAGAACTTAGAATGGACCATCTATTCTAGTATCCAATTTTGTCTTTTTTTGAGTTAAAAATCTCTCTTTTCTTATATGCATCCAAACCCAGTCACCAGGTTTAAAAATAATTTATTTACGCCCTTGATTGGCTTTAGCTGCATATTGCTTATTCTTTTTCTCAATGTGTTGTCAAACACTCTAATGTAGTTTCTTAATTATTTCAGTATTCGTTTTACCATCAAGATTATTTCTTTCACTAACAAGTAAAGGCAACAAATCTAACGGTATTAAAGAATTAAAACCACAAATAATCTCAACTGGTGAATAATTTTAGTAGTATAAGCAATTCTATTATATACAAACTTAATAAACAGTAAATATTCTTCTCAATTTTTAACTTTTTTTCAAAATGACAATACATAAAAAAAAATAATTAAATTTTTTATTTACTATCTCTATTTGCCCATTCATTTGCAAATGATAAGTTATAAAAAATAACAACTTAGTTCCCAACTTATTCCATAAAACCTTTTCAAAGTAGTTAAGGAATTTAACATCTCGATCGAGTACAATATTCCTTGAAACACTATGGAGTCATATTATCTCTCTAAAAAATAAATTCGTAAAATTGGTTGCATTATCAATTTTATGATAAGGTATAAAATGTGCTATTTTAAAAAATTTATCAACAACTATAAAGATAAAATCTTTTCCCCTTTTTGATTTTAGTAAACCTAGAATAATATCCATAGAAATTTCGACCCAAAGTTCATTAGGTACAAGTAAGAATGTATATAAACTATAAGGTAAAATCTTAGATTTAGCTTGCCTACACACAATACAAATTTCACAAATTCTTTTTACATCATTTTTCATCTTAGACAAAAAAAATATCTAATATCAAAGTGTCCCATTAAATCTCTTCCATATGCCTTACGTACAAGCAACTTTTGTATAAAACTATTAGACACATAAAGTTTATTATTTCAAAATAAATACCCATATAGTCTATAGAATTTTTCAAAAGTTGCCTTTTTCATATGCGTTGTACGCACTAGCAAAGTCGACATCATTAATATACAAATCTTGACTATATCCAAAATCTAATAACTTGCGTTTAAAGTATAAATAAGAGCGTACATTCTTGATAATGAATTAGTCATGGTATTTTTTCTTATCTTACTTGTATTTAATCGCATATGAAAAAGACTCAATAAACGCCATCTACTTGGCATGCCTTTTATTCAACTTTTCTTGTTCTTTCAAATATTCTAAGGATCCGTGGTTGGTATGCATGACAAATTCTTTTGGCCACAAATAATGTTGCCAAGTCTTTTATACACTCACTAATGTATAAATCTTATTATCATATGTTGTGTAATTCATTGTTGCTCTATTGAGTTTTTTACTAAACTAAACTATCGATCTCCTTTCCTACATCAAAACAGTCTCAATACCTATTCTTAAGGCATTACACACAATTTTAAAAATTTTAAAAAAGTTAGGTAATATTCATAAAGGTTCGAAACAAAGTTTTTCTTTTATCAATTTAAATGCATACTTTCGTTCATTATTCTATTTAAACCCAACAGTTTCTTTTTCAAAATTTCAGTAAGTGAAATAACTAGTGTACTAAGTCATTAACAAAACACCTATAAAAACTAATTAAGTCATTGAAACTTCTGACCTCAACAACAAACTTAGACGTTGGTCATTTTTTTTGCACTAATAATATAACTAAGAAATAATTTTTTTTTATACAAAAAGAACACTTCTTTAAATTGACATACAATTCTTTTTTTGGTCAATACATCAAGTATACAACGTAAATATTCAACATGGTTATTAAAATTCATACTATACATTAAAATATCATTAACATATACCACAATAAATTTACTTATAAATGCATACAATACATAATTCATCAATCTTATAAATGTGTTAGGTAAATTAGTTAAACTAAATAGCATGACTAACCATTCATATAATTCATATTTAGTCTTAAAGACAGTTTTTTATTCATCACACTCTTTCATCTTAATTTGATGATATCCATTTTTTAAGTCAATTTTTATAAAAATACATAATCCATGTAATTCATTTAACATATAATTTAGTCTAGATATGGAATGTTTATACTTTACCATGACATTATTGACAACTTTACAATCACCATACATTCTTCATGTTCCATCTTTTTTAGGTACAAGTAATACTGAAATTGTACATGCACACGTGATTTCTCTCGTGTACCCTTTAATTACTAACTCTTCATCTTGCCATTGAAACTCATTTGTCTCCTCAAGATCATTCTTATAAACTAATCGATTAGGTATGGTAACACTATGTATAAAAGTAATTTGATGTTCTATTTCTTTAATTTGTGGTAACCTACTAAGAATATCATTTGAAAATACATCATTATATTCCTACAATAAATAAACAAAGACACTAAATAAAAATTTGTCAAGATCACTAATGTTAAATAATTATCTTTGTACAAAAGTACAAATATAGGTTGATTGGCACAAAAAGTATTTTTGACATCACTCTCTTTAGCATAAAGTTTAATTGTTTTTTTTTTCCCTCTCAATAATCTCTTTTTTCACTCCCTTTTTCTTTTTCTTTTGAACTTTTAACTACTCTTGAACTTTTATCTTCACTCTCGATCTTGTGCTCTCTCCTTAACTCACTTTCTCTTCTTAATTTTAATCGATCCTTATAAACTTGCTTTAGGTCAATAGAGTAAAAGTAGCAGAATTATTATCTTTTACAAAAAATATTTATTTCTAAACCCATCATGAATGATCGTTCTTTCATATTGCCATAGTCTATCAATAATATGTGACTTGCATGCATAGTAACAACATCACATAATATCTTATCGAAATACCTCTTAATTAAAAATAGTCATTATTTATTTAATTACTTGTACTTCTCTGCATTCATTGAATCACTGAATTTTATAAAGGCTAAAATGCTTTATAATAAGTAAATTTAATTTTTTAACTAAAACAGTGCTAACCACATTAGCGCAACTTTCTTCATTAATAATTATACTACATATCTTATTATTAATATGATATCTAGTATGGAATATATTTTTTCTTTGTTGATTATTATCTTCTTCTTTAATTTGTGTACTCAATACACACTTAACAATAATTGCTTCACCATTAATCAAAAACTACAAACTACTATCACTAGCATCTTTAAATGGTGCCATTGTTTCTTCCCCTTTTTCTCCCTCAAAGTTTTCTATAAGTGTATACTTACCTTGTCTTCTAAGATTAGGTATTCTATTATTTTATCTTCTTAGTAAATAGCAATAAAATTTTCTTGGCTATTCATTCTTTCTCTTATTTCATTAAACATTACATTCATGCATTCAAATTAAGTCAATCTTGTGAGATATATTTGATAGCCGCGAAAAAGCATCAGTAATAAATTTTACTATATTTTTTATGCGTTTCTACTCAAATTATGTCACTCATACTCATATTTTACTCTATTTATTTTTTATCTGTAATAAACTTATACTTTCTTGCCTTTTACCACTCTAACTTTCTCTTTTAGTTTTTTATCAAACTAAATAACTTCAATTAAGTGATTTCTTGTAATATTCAAATTAACACAAAAATAAGCAATTGATAATGAAAATAAATTTTTAGAAGCAAACAAACCTAAAAAGAATTCGCAATTAAACACAAATAATGAATTTGTTATGAAAACAACAAGGAATTGAATATCTTTTATAAAGATACTAATCAATCCTTTTGTTGCAAACTACATTTTTTTTCTCTTCTTTTTTTTTGGCCATTGATTTTTTTTGTCTTTTTTTTATCGACCCTAACAAAAATTAAATGAATAAAGATGAACATGTATGAAATAAAAAGACACGATTTAACAAAAAAATAAAAGATATAAGATAAATTATTAGATGAACAATGCCATAGATGAATAGCACTTATAAATAAGTAACTCGTTTTTTGTCTCTTTTTTTTAAAAAAAAATACAAAAGAATTTAAAAATAATCAAACTTAATTTTAGAACCTAAGTTATGATGCCAAATTGATGCAAACCTCAAGAATATCAATCTTAAAACCTAAAAACTTGAATTAAAATTCAAATTTCAAAAAAGTTTAATTGAATTTTGTTTAACTCCAATTTTTTGAATCAATCTATTAAAAAAAACTATAATTTTTCTTTGCCCTTACTCTCGTAATTGGTCCAATTGACACGTGCAAAGAATCATTATGAGTTTATTATTGCTTTAATTATATTTGATACTAATATCATTATTTAACATAGTGAAAACTAATTTTAGAATATTGTCTTGTGGTTTTTACCATTGCGAATTTTTTCATTATTTAACCCATTTAAGTAATACATTTCTTTCGTCTTCTAGCAAATATATCATTCCATCCAAAGTTAATACACAAACTCAATTGACCAAAAATATTCGTGTTGAGTTATACTAAATGAAAGAATTAATAAATGGAACCAAAAGGATCTTGTAAAAAGGTTAAAAGATACACATAATCTAAAAGTATCACAAACAACAATATCTAAAATATTCAAATGATTAACCTACCTTTTTCAAGAAGAAGTATTATTGATCCCAAATGCAAAATATTCAAATATGGTAAAGTATCTAACAATGTAGTGTACTCTCTATGAATGGTTTTTTGTCATCAAAAGCATGTTAATATGAGTGGTAAATTGCTAAAAGAGAAAAATGATATATTTCTATGGCAACTCTATCCTAAAACTACATCTTTTAAATTTTTAAATGATTGGTTGAAAAAGTTGAAGTAACAACGTGTAATTAATTCCTTTCATCCTTTTAGGGAAAGTGACTCATTTAATATAGAGAAAATTGAAGGTACATTGCCATTAATAAAAGAGAAATTAGACAAATGGACTTGAAGAACATTTATAGTATAAATGAAATTGGCTTAGTTTTTCAATACACACCGATAACTCTCTTACAATAAAGCAGTTGAAGGGTTAAAAGCAAAATAAAGAGAGGATTATAGTTGTTAATTGTTGCAATGGTGATGGTTTTGATAATCTTTTGCTTTAAGTCATTAGTAATTTTTTAATCTAAAAAACAAGATACTTTAAGAATGTTAACTGTGATAATCTCAACTACAAATATCAAATGAATTCAAATGTATGGATGACATTTTTTATTTTTATGGAATAGCTTAAATGGTTTGACAGCCATTTCAATAGAAAAGTCTTGCTTATCATGGACAATTATACCGTACATGAAAAATGAGTAAATATCTCCCAACTTTATCACATAACTATTATATTTTTACTATCAAATAGCACTTCTAAAATTTAACTGTATAATAAGTATTATTACAAATTTTGAAAATTATTGTCATCAACATTTTAAGCCTACTTTTAAAACAGACAAAAAATAATATCTTAAAACTAACAAATTAAATGTCATTGATAAAATTTTAAATACAATTTATGCATGGATAATTGATGCAAACCCATAGAGAATTGTAAATTATTTTAAATAATGCAAAATTAAGACCTCGAATGTCAACGAATTACAAGTTATAAATAAAGTAGAAGAGAAAAATCAAAGAGTTATGGCAAAATTAAGTAATTAGATTCGACAATTTCATTACACTAATTGAACAGATATTAATATCTTTCTCAATCATACAAATGAGCAATAAATCCTATATAGTTTAACTAAAAAAGAAATCATTACTTTAATTAGACAAAAAAAAAATAAGGAGAGAATCCTGAAGATGATAGTATAAAAATATAAAATATTTTGTGCTAAGAAACTCTACATATATTTAAAAAGTTAAAACATTTTTGCTTCAACTAGAAGATATGCATGCTAATGAGTAATTATGTACTCACAAATTCAAAGATATGATAACAAGTTTAAAGTATAAATTATCATTCCAAACAATTTTTAAAAAAATATGTTCCTTTCTTTAATTTAACATAGCATAATTTTTTTAATATACATATAATTATTACTATATGAAAGCAAATACCTTAAAATAGAACCTAAAATATTAATAATTTATTATAATATAGAGTTTATTCTTATTTACAACTAATACAAACTAGAATCAAATATATGACTACATGAAAGTTATTTTTATATACAACATCACTATAGAAAAATTTTATTGTATAAGAATACATGGAATTATTAAGTTTTGGATTAATTTTAAAAAAAAATTATTAATCATGTCATGTTTATGTTATTCATTTAGTAATTATATTGTGTTAACTTTTAGAGTTTACTAATTGTAGTGAGTTAAATTTTAAAGTTCTTCATGACTTTGATACAATATAATTGGCTATTCAAGTAATAATGTTATATTAACTTATTTATAATTTAATATACTTACGTTATATTTTTATTTTTTACAATTATTATTTTTAAAATTTTAAAAATATATTTAATAATATACTAAAATTATTTAAATTTGATCAAGTAATATTAAACATATTTTAAAATATATATTAAATGAATAATATAATTATCACCCTTTACTCTTGACATTATTAATAACTAGATTATATTCGTTTCTGCCAAAAATATTATTATACTTTTGCCTAACACAATACAAATATATCATGCAATTCAAATTGTCATCCTGAATTTAAAAAATAATAATTTAAATCGAGAATTAAATATATCCATATTTCACTCTTCCATCCATTTCTCAAAACAATGCAACAAAAATCAAGTTACACTTTTCAAATAATCTATGGTTGATATCAAACTTGAGCAAACATATATACTTTAATAATATAATAAATAGTTAATTTTTTGTTATAAAATTAAGAGATTACGAAATGCAGGCGAGTTTTCTCAAACCAATCTTTAGAAGAATATTTGATTAATTTGTATTTGTACATGAGATAGTATATTTGGGTATATGAAAAACCAAAAGAAAAAAAGAACAATAGTCACAAAGAGAGGTTATACAAAAATCAAGGCTAAGCCATTTTTGTTGGAGTTGGAATTAGAGTTGGAATTGAAATATTAAGGACACTCAACTTGCGTAATAGTCTCTGGTAGGCATCACCTCCAAATATTTTGCTAAATAAGTTTGCCAATTGATTGCTAGATCATAGGTAGGAAGGAGAAATGAGGTCATTTTGGATCTTTTCGCGAACAAAATGAAGTAAATTTTAATGTGCTTGGTGCATTCACAAAAGACGAGGTTTCTGGTAAAAGTTTCATCACCATTGATTGAAGTAATGGCAATGGAATTATTTAAGGATGAAGATGAAAAATCATGTTATGGAAAAATAGACTCATGAAATATGAAATCACGAGAAATATAAATTTAGTGAGTTTTGAAATCATACATACAATATCCCTTTTGACCAAATGGATATTCAACAAAAATACCAAGTTTTGCTAGATCATCAAACTAATGTTGACTATTCATATTTTCAGAAAAACATAAATATCTAAAAACTCGAAAAGATGAATATGATGGAACAATACCAAGTAAACCTTGACGAGGTTATTTGTATTAAAGGATTGGAGTTGGAAATTTGTTTAATAAGAAATTGCACAGTGAGAATATATTCACCTAAAAAGAAAGTGGTAAATTTGCTTGGAATCGTGGAGCTCTTGCAACATCAAGTAAATGCTGATGCTTATGTTCTACAGCTCCATTTTGTTGGGGTGCTACAACACAACTATGTTGGTGAATAATTTCATTGTCACGAAACTATGTTTGAATTGGTTTAGAAAGAAATTCAAAACCATTGTCGAAACAACTAATTTGAAGCTGAAAAAAAAAATATTTCCACATTCTGAATTGATACGAGTGATTTTTGTGTTGAATTGACAATTAATTTGATTAAAAAATAAATTAACATGTTAAAAATTTCATATTTATTTTCATTATGTAGATCCATGTATATCTTAAATAATCATCCTCGATAGTTAAAAAAAAAGATTTATTTTTGGAAGGAACACAGAAAGGACCCTAAATGTTGTTGTGAATTAATTTAAATATTTAAAAGAACAAGATATATTTGAGAAAAAGAAAGAAGCTGTTGTTTAGCACGCAAGCATACATAACAAATGAAATCTTTATTTGCAATGATATTTGGAGAATTTTTAACAATAAAATCAAAACAAGCCTTGGATGTATGACCAAGGCAAGAATGCCATAGATCAAATTTATCACGATGCTTGGAAAGAAAAAGCACAATTAAAAGCTGAATCTGACTCTAGACAAAAGATACCATTGCAAGCACTGCCCCAACCAATCGTCTTTATCGTTGCTCAGTCCTAAAATATACATTTAGAAAAAGAAAAAATAACATCACAATTTGTTGCTTTGTTAATTATGAAACAGGTAATAAATTAAATTTAAATGACAAAATATAGAAAACATTTGTGAGAGCAAGTGATGACGAACAATGAATCATGCATATGTGTGTCACAGGCGCTTGAGAACCATCAGGTAATTGAGCAGATATATTTTTATGAATGGTAGACTATAAATAAAAACATAAAAGAGATGTAAATATATCACTAGAAGTACTCCAATCAATGACCCAACAAGAAGGTAGACAAGTAAGAGTTATTCCTCCTAAAATGGTTGATGAACCGCTAAATTCCTCTTTGGCTAGGATTTGCAAGGAGCTTGTTATATTGTGTAGATGTCAACTATGAATAGTAGAAGTAGCAAGAGTAGATGGCAGTCGCAATAATTTCTTCACTTGCGTATCCAAAAAGTCGTGAATTTGGTAGCGTATGGCAAGTGAATGACAATGCTTGTTGCAATGTTCACAGAAAGGATGTTGGCGCTTTCTAGAAGGTCAAGACGATGGTCCTTGAAGTTCCACTGAATCAACTATAGGAATCATTTGAATGTGAATCTCTTGTTATTTTTCTTCTTGACGCACGAGAGTATAGATACGTTGAATTTAAGGGAACGGCTCCATCAAGAGGATTTGTTGTGAATAGCTTAAAATTGATAATGGAGTTCTTGAAGAAACTCCATGGCACGATCTTGATGTGCTGATCAATAATGCTTTTTGCATTTCGACGAATGCATGGAGTTACAGAGATAATGGAATTGAGCTCATTCCATAATGATTTGAGTTGTGTGAAATATAATGAAACAAATAGACTTATCTGTTTGAGGATAGAAATTGATTGTTTCAATTGATAGATTTTAAGAGAATTTCATTGAGAAAAACGATTCTTCAAATCTGTCCAAATTTGTACTGCATTTTTAGCATACAAGATACTTGGACAGACCTTGAGTGAGACAGAATTTAGAATTCAACTTCCAACCAAATCATTATATCGTTCTTAATTGAGAATATCATTTTTCTCAGTTGGAATTGGAATTGACCCATTGACAAAACCCAAATTACTTTTTTACACAAAGTGCCATTAATTGTCACTGTAAGACTCATGATTCATAATTGTCTCCTGAGAGTAGTGGAGTAACAAGAATAGTAGGGGGGACTATCAAAGTGATGAATGTCATAAGAATCAGTTTTCAGTGGAGTTGATGATGATGAGAAAGTGGCAATAGGATTTTGCCCTAGTACCATGTTAAAAGATAAAAGGGATTTGATTGCAAAAGCTTGTTAACATTTTTCTTGTTATTGTATATTTACAGAAAATTTATAAGATATTTACATGTAGAGAAAAAGATAACATCAATTTAAAATAATTTGAAATACAATACTAATATTTCTTTGTTAAGCAACTGTGGCCTAAGAACGTGAGAACGAGATTTTTGCCGCCGAAGTGCGTTGAATTCGTCAGGTATACACCAGTGTTTGAATTCAATACAATGTATTATAACAAAGAATATATTCGAGGGTGCCTTCGCGTTATACCTTATTGTTCCTTGCATAATTAAAAGATGTACAACTACTGTGGTTGAGATGATGACCATGTCCAGAACGGAATACAACTACGACGTTTGTCGCTTGTTGTTTCTCAAATCGTTTTCCTCCTCATATTAACATGAACAACTCAAATCGTACTTCTGTTTCATTCGTCCATTGTAGATTATTCGTCCAGTTTTATATCCACGTAGCCGAGTGACTCGTAAATACATCAGAAAATTTACAGAATGTGGCTTCATTGTGGAAGCAAGAAGCAGCCTAAACCCGAAAACAAACAAAAAGAGTTTTGGTTGAAATCTTAGGCCCGTCCTCTTGCTCTTGACTTCAATGTGGACCTTGTCCTTTAAAGAAGCTTCTTCAAGCATAAACTGCAATTCTTCGTTCCGACAAGGATCCCGTCATTTCTTTATCATCTGGACCAAATCACATTACATTTGAGATGAAAATATCAATAATGCACTTTTATGCTAACTAAGCCATTCGGAAACTTAATGGGGATACGAATCACCATTTACAAATCTCATAAATAACAAAAATATGATTGAAGCCTAAGGATTATTGTGATCCTGAGATCTCCGAATTGTCACCAATAAAATCCGGCTCCCAAAGCAGCAAACTCAGTTGACCTTCCAACTTCGCTTTCCTTCCTCAGATAGCTTCCCAAAGAGTTAGGATTTCAAAGAGTTTAAGCTAAGAAAAGAGCTTGCTGAGAATTCTTGTATTGAAGATGGAAAACTCAGGTTACACAACTTGAGTTACAAGTGTCTGAAAAGGATGAACGTCTACTACTACAAGGCATGAATAACATATAAGACCTAAAAGCATAAAGTAGAAAAATGTACAAGAATTTCATAAAAATGTCAGGCTCAGGCTACTGTGCCGGTTACTGCCGAGGAAGTGCTGCAATGCTACTATGTACTGTCTTCAACAATATCAGCTATTTAGTTGTGTTTCTGCATTTATTTTACGTCACTTGTGGGTTGCTTTATGTATGCAAGGATCCATGAGAGGGTCCATCAACTTCAACTCAAAGAACGGCTAAATTTTCTTCCATCTTCTCTGAAAAAAATAAAACGTGAACTCTACCACAAGTTGCCCTTTCCATTTCTTGTTTTGGATCATTAGGATCTGTGCTCTTGACCAAATCAAGAGTAAACTTTTTAGTCTCGTTTAAAGCAATTGATCTCTGCGGAATAACCTGCATTCCAAATTTGTCGTGTGTTCTAACCCCAAAAAAAAAAAAAAAAAAAAAAAAAAAAAAAAAACCGAAAAGTCTTAACCTTACATGTCACTGAATTTAGAAATATATTAACCAAAATCATCCTGAAGAAGATGTCAAGTTCCACTTCCAATATACTATTGACGGATGTTTGGAACCATTTCCCTCGTGTGCTTCCTAGAGCCCAAATGCTGACTAATTTCCAATGTGAATATTCTTCCTTGTAGACCATCTTAAATGTAACAAGCTACCAGGATGTCTTGCAATGCAGAAATTCAAGAAAAGACTCGATTATTTAAAATAAAAAAAATACAAAACCTTTTTCCCAGTCGCAGACATGCAATTGAAGAACTTTAGACAAGGGGTCCTTTACGATAAGCTTGAAGTCTTAATAGAAGTTTTCTTTGGAAGCCTTTACACGATTAAGCTAAGTTCAAAATAGGATCAGAAACTCCAAATATATCCCCCTTTAAGAGTTTGATTCCTCGGAAAACTTTACGTCCGGTATACCCACAGGCTTCTTGATGGCCTCTAGATAGGCAAAAGAAAGAATAAGAAGAAAATATGTTACGGTACTTCTACTGGAAGCAAAAATTATATCGAGGTTGGGATTAAGTCTTTAAATTTACAAAAATATTGATACCTATGTCGTTCTTCCTCAACTATGCTGCTGCGTTTTTATAAATGATAAAACTTACACTGAACCATCAAAAATTCGTATTTCAAGAGTTTGAGGCCAGAGACAGAGGGCAGCAACTTGTTTTCTTATTGTTTCCTGCAGTGCAACAGAGTAAAAATTACATAAACTTAGAGCAGGAAAATTACATATGTCTCAGGTAACTGTAACTGATAATTTTCCGGTTCAAATTTGAAGACAACCCAAGGTTCGAATACATGCACAATTCATCAGAATAGATGCTTAACAATACAAGGATTCATACACAGAGAGCCTTGCAGGATATGCATAAATTTACTAAACAAATCACGAGTGGTAGCCACAGCCGAGAAATATTTCGACCAAAAACAATGGGAATGAAAATAACAGTTTGATCTCACACCGCTTTGTTTAGGTTTGTTGCTATTTGGTTCCAGCTTTAGTTGTTTGGTTAAATTAGGGAAGGTGTTTGTTTTCTATATCTTACCTAAAAATCAGAATTTTTGAGTTAATGATTAATATTCACATGTCAAGTCCGTTCAAACATTACCTTGTCATATTCTGTGAAAAAATGAAAAACTTAACACGGCCTATATGGCCTATCTTGTGATTTGTGAAGCAAGAATATATCTTCCAAACTTTTAGAAGCATTCCAAAAAAGTCAACTGAAAAAAACAAAGTAGTTGGGATTCCCAATTGTTTTCTGGTTGATATAGTATTAGTAGTCCAAACATGTGGTCTCCATTTTTTTTCATTGTGTTGTATTCACGAGTTGTTTTGCCAAAGGTCAACCAAAAGTTCAAGATACATTAAACAATTCCCGGTAGAACATTTACAAATTAAAGTCTAACTTGCAGTTGTTGTAGTGTCATTCATAAATTCAATGCCAAAAAAAAAGGTGATCTCACCTAACAAATTGATAAAATGAAGGCAAACCCTTCCAGATATTGTAACAATGGACGTCCTAACCAAAGCCATACCACATACGGAGAAAGAGAGAGTATCTTATTAAACTGGTACAAGCCTGGGATCACCATTATATCACCTCCTACTAACTTCAGTCCAAAGTCAACTTCTGGAGACATAAAAAAATTAAAATATGAACATCCAAAGTAAATGTCAGCAAGCATTTGTGTCACTCTACATTATCGGAAGCTAATGACTCAAATGTTTCTATGCAAAAGCGAAATGTTGAAGTATCTGCTAAGTGTGTTGGTGCTTTGCACCAGCAATTACCTTCTCCATCAAAGATACAGCTATGCTATCAAAACATGGGAATGCCGGCACAAGAGGTTTCAAAAGTATCCGTGGTGCTGCACGTATTTGTAAGTCTAACGGCTGACAACAGGCGTGAACAAATTCTTTAGAGAAAAGTCTTATACAAACAATATTGCAAGTAAAGCATCTTCAACGCACAAGAAAATAGTATTAGTTTATTCAGTTGAGTATTTGACATAAATTGATGTCATAATACTGATTCATTCTACTTAATGTCAATAAATTATACAGGTTGACTTGTATATAATGTCTATAAAAAAATGGAATTGTGTCAAATTCTATTAAAATCAGGATGGAAGAACTTCAGTTTTTTGATACTGTTAAGACTTCAAATGTTGGTTAGAAGCTCTTTTAACCTGAGCTGAGATTTGTAGAGAGAAGAATTTCAACACCAAGGTTATGTCAGGATTCCAGCCCACCATACCCCAGGCTCCAGTATCAGTTCATTTTCGTTAGTGTCTCATACTTTGACACCTCTCAGTTCGATGAATACGGTTCCAAAATCAAATCAAATAAATAAATAACCTGAATTCTGTCTCTGAAGTATATGGTTAGCATGCTTGGCGTCACGTCGACAATACAACTTCGTAACAGTTACTGTTATTTCGAGAAAACAGAAATTTCAAATGACACTTTTAAAATGTAGCCGGACTAACTGTTTCAGTGTCACTCTTTAGAAAATATACTTTACCATGGAATTGTAGGAGAGGAGTTCCAAGGGTAAGACTCTTGAAATCTATTGATTTCATGGGATACTTGACAACATAATCAGCAAACATAGGCTCAAGATTTCCAGAAGCAATAGCAAACCGAAATCTTTACTAAACTATTCAAGAAACTGAAACTGAATGCTGGAAGTACTGTCATCTGAAACTGAACTATAGAATTATCAATTAAAAGAAACCACGAAGTTCTGATCACCTTGTCAAGGCAAGTTCAAATTTCGGGTATATACTTGTTGAACTAGTAAATCCGAACAATTACACAGGTAAAAACCATTTGCCAAGAGAAACTTCAACCGAAAACAATATTATTACTTATTCGATTATAATCAGGCTGCTTCAGCCACAGAGGTATTTCAGGCAAAAAATCAAGCAGAAAGCTCGTATCTAACTCATTAATTGGCCGAACAATTGGATCCTATAAGCATCTTAAATTCATTCTGTGGGGGTTTCATACGCAGAACTAAAAGTTTCACGTCAAGATTTTCCCAGAAAATATCTCATACTATTAGCTTTTGTCTATAAATATTTTGAATACACGAAAACAAATACTATGACTACATAACACAACCTTAGCCTCCATTAACGGAAGAATTGAAAGATCAAACAAATTATCCATTCATCATGGAGAATTAAACAAGGAATCATGAAAGAAAAAGGGTGTTTGCAGGCTGAGAGTATATGAAAATAATATGGTGTATTAATTACACTTGTTATATATATATATTAATTATGGTGTATTAATTACACTTGTTATATTTAAATTACATTGATATAATGATTAAGAAATAAAGAATTATGTAAAATTAAGGGAGTATTAATTATTTTCCAAATTTGATAATTATTTATATATTTGATAATTAACACTAAATATATACTTATCAAATTTAATTAACATTAAAAATAATTTCAAATTAATACATTATTAAATACTAATTAATCTAGTATTTTAATTACTTCATAGGTAATATATTTAATATATTTTTAAAAAAAAAAAGTACTAAAAAAGCATTAAATAAAATGCATCTGTGCACTAAAATTCACAAGTATTTATACATTTTGGCACTTTTTTTTAACATCTTCAGAATATTCTAAATTAAAGGATATTATATATAATTTATATAGTTTATGCTAAATTTAGATAAGTAATATGATTAGTAAACACGTTACAATATGGTTCATATGACCCAATAACAAAACTATATTCAAAATTACAATGTATAATTGTAAATCACCATATGATTAGTAAACAAGTTTGTAATTTATAGTTAATTCAACATATAAACATTTTTATTATATTGTAAAAGATTAAAAAGTTTTATTTTTATTCAGCATTAAAATTATAGAGTTCGATTTAGATTCATGTAATATTTACTAAAACAATAACTACATTATTTGATTTATTTGAAAACTCTAATTACGTTTAAGTGATTTAAGAAAATCGACTACAATATAAAGGCACTTTTAATAACATAGTTACGGAGATGCTAACATCCATTTATGACAATATAAAAATAATTTGTAACATAAAATGTATGAATGGTAATGTAAAACGAAAGTGATAGAATATGATATGATAGATAACCAGTTTAAATATTTTTTATTCAAGTATTTATAAATTTAAATTTTTACGTGAAATGATAATTTAATATGACATTAAAAAAATTTATTAAACAAAATTACCGCATTAAAACTTGCAATAAAAACATGATAGATGAATAAAATTATATATAATTATTTGAATCCACCTAATAAACTTAGTAAATAAAATCAAACTTCAATGAAAGAAAGTGTAATAAACAAATAATATTTCTAAATCAACCGATAATTCAATGTATTAAATTTTATATTACAAATTTTACATTTTATATTACATATCAAGCTATATTGTTACAATTAACTCTAATGTACATGTTAAAAGTGATTGACTAACCTTTGTTCTTAGTTAAGCCTTGAACCATCGATTTATGAGTCAATCAATCTTTGATCTAATGACATAATCAATGACATCTCAACCTAGTATTATATAAATAAGTTAAGAAGATACAATGAACCAAATTTTGTAGTTAAAACTCATGAAATTGTTACTACAATGCCCCAAAAATCACAATCTAGTAAAGAAAATTAGACCAACTAGATTCTTGCCAACTTAGCGATCTGTACCTTGTTCCCTCTCCTGGGATTTGTCTCCTTCTTTAACTGTAATTCTAACTGCCTACCGTAATTTAATTGCATTATTAATTTATTAACACTATTAATTATTAGTGTTTTAAGATCAATATTGATGGGGCTTTGTACGATCCAAGTTCATTGAACATGTAGGTATACATACTTAGCTAACTTCATTAATTAAAAATAACCCACCTTGTTACTTCGATTGATGTATTATTTTATTTTAATTATTAATTAATCAATTGTCCAATTGTATGCATTATTTATTAATTATTAAGACATGTAACATTAAATCAAAAATGATGCAAAGATTTAAATAGAGTTTGTTGTAGTTTGATGCATTGAATTGCCAAGATCAACCATGTGAAGAGAAGGCAGAGTGCATTATTAATAATTATTTTCAAATAAAATTCTCAAAACATGCATGAATTTATTCCTTTTTTTTTTTTTTTTTGCAAAAGCATTGTTTATATATTAGAATAAAATAAATATATCAATGTGCATTCGTATTAAAAAAATTTAAAAAGAAAATTAATAACAGAAAATGAAATCAAACGGAATCATTAACATATGGGTTTTTTGAGCTTTTATATTGTTTCGAAATAAGCATGCAATTTGACTATTATGTATTGAATAAGTTTTTAATTCCAAATCAAATTTTTTTTTTTTATAATTGTGTAAAAGAGAATGAAACTCAATATTAGAAGACAAATATGTATTTTATTTATTAGTAAAATTGCGGACCTATTTAATATAACTAGACCAATTATGTCCATATTGAGAAAGCATAAGAATTCAAGGATCCAACTGTTATTATCTCAAAAATCAAATATTATAACATGTACCTTCTTTGCATAACGTTAGAAATATTTTTGCAACAATTTGTATTTTAATTGGTAATATAAATTTATATATAATTAATTATTCATGAATAAGAAATGCATTGATTGGCCACTTCAAGTTTGTGTGTGCCCACAATGCAAAACGACAAACAACCCACCATGGGTCATCCTCCTATCATTATTAACAGCATTGACAAGATAATATTATTAAATATATTTTCTAGAAATAGATAGCATAATATTAATGAAGTTATTATTACCATTAATATTACACTCACTTTAATAGGAACTGACATTAATAAAATTATATTAAATTGGAAGCATCCTCAATATGAATCTTTTAATAAGATTATATTATAGTATTAAATGGTAAATAGAATTTAAAAATGGATAGTTATTGTAGTATTTTTAGATTTTACGTAAATAAATTTATTTTATTTGACCAAGATTCCTTTAATTTAATAAACATAATTAAATTAATATTTTATATATTTTTTTCGAACATTTAAATACTATATTTCATGTATTTGTGAGATTAATATCATTAAACATACACACACACCCACATATATATACATATATATAAGTTTATTAATAAATAATTTAATTTATCGATCGTATTTTAATATATATATATATATAGATAATTTCAGAATATGAATGAAAAGTTTTTCGGTTCCTTGGTAGAATTAACAACACCACGTGACATGTACAATTGTACACTATGAATGAATAGTATAGTGGCATAAGAAAAAGAATTACAAATGCATATGTAATGCCCTAGGGAATCAATCATGTCATGTATCATGTTTGTACCACGGGACCTAGTTTCGTTAATCACCCATTGTTCACAAAATCATAATTCCATAATTTCTAAATTTAAATTATTGGATGGAATGTCTATTCTAATCAGTCAAACAATTATACTTAGCTACTTTGTCTGCTTTGTATTTGCCATTGTTAGCTTCTTATAGGACTGAAAGTTGAAGCCAACATATGTTGTCAAATTTGCACTATACTTTTATCATTATCCGTACCATATTCATTATTTGGTTTTTTAGCCAAAAAAAAAAAAACTTAGGGTTGTCGTGGAGTAGACCATAAGAGAAGTAGTACAAAAGCACCCATCAAACAGCTTTATTAAAGTTTGCCAATTTTCATTATCACTAAATTTTTTACAAAAATTAAAATTATTTAAAATGAAAATAATAACATGCATGTACCCTTTTTACAAATAAAGTCATAATTGGTGTCTTTGTATTTAATAGGTCCCTAATTGCTATTAAAAATGACTAAAATATCATTTAGTGTTAAATTATATAATAATATTAAACTTTTCGAGTAGTATTACAATTTTTCATCCCATGTGATAACATGACTTTCATCTACCAGAGATTAAAATAGAGCAATTAGTTATTTCATAAATTGTAAAATTTATTATCCAATTAATAAAATTTATATTGTCACTTACTATAAAACTAGAATAAGTACTTGAAATGTCTAATATTATTTGAAATTATATATATTTATATCATTATTATTATTATTATTAAAATATAATATTATAACAAATAAAAAAAGTACAACAATATTATAATGATGATATTATTATTTTGATAGTGAATATGAACCTATTTGATACAATTGAATAAATTATATTTTTATTTATAAACATACAAAATTTCATATTCCCAAATATTTCTACCTTCTATCTGATAATTAATATAACACTATACATTACCTAATTAATAGAATATGACATTTAATTTGTTATATATTAATAATTTTGTAAAAAATACCACAATAATAATGAAATATGACATTAATAATTATATAATTTATAATCAATTATGATAAGCGATAAGTTAATTAAAATATAAATTTTATATCCTAAATTTAGCCTAGTACATTCCATTCTCACCTAATCCTTAACAATCAAATGATTTTTTTTAATGTTAAAAATCATATTTTAACATAATTATTAATTACAAAATTTAAATAATTAAGAAAATGTGTCTATGTTGATATCAGAATTTAATTTTTTTTAAAAAAATTCATTTACTATTGATCTAATTTTCTACGTGTGATAGTAGACTCTATTAATAAATTTAAGTGTATACACCACCTCATTTCTAACATAAATATTTAAACTACATTGTAATAAAATTAAGTTATATAAAAATTTTGATATATCGATCAGTAGTAATAATAATATTTAAATAAAATAAATTTTATAGTGCTTTTGGCAGGAAGCTCAAATATGCTTTTATGGGAATCACCTTTATTCTGCTCTTAAATCTATTTTTATTTTCTGTTTATTATTTTTAAAAAAATAAATACAAACTTATTATATGATTGTGTAAAAAATAAGATAAAATAATAAATCACATAATAATTTATTCAAAGAAACAAATCGTGCATTGCATAATTGAATCCCATAATACACCATTATTTTAAATAGCAGCCACATGATAAAGATGCTTGCTCTAAATGCTACTCCGTAACTTTAACACTAGTTTACATATTACTTGGCCATTTCATATTAACTTTGCCTAACCCATTTTTGGCGAGGCAGCTCTCTGTGCAATTTTGCGCCATACAGTACGGACGGTGCACTGTAACTCTACCCATTTTTATTATACCTCTTTAGGATATACATTAGGTATACTTCATTTTAGAAATAAAAAGTCTAAAAAATAAAAAATAAATTGTTTCCCGAGTACTAATTTTTAGTGAAGACTACGTACATTTTTGTTAATATTTGCCCCATTTTATGATTTTATCCTTTAATATTTGTGGCTTTAAATTTAGAACAGTTCACATACCCTTAATCTATGTATGCATGCATGCATGTAATAAATCTATGTATGTATGTATGCATGCATGTAATTAATCCATCTTAGGTAAACAACTAAAGGAATTGAGATTTACTAAATTTTTTGTGAAGTTTTTTGGTAAAAAAAATTTATCAAAATTTTAGTTATAAAAAATTTCTCTCATGATAATAAAATCTCTTTATAATAATACAAATAATCTTTACGTAGTTACAAAAATTTATGGTCCTAATTTGGACAAATTATAAATAAGAATAAATTTCGATTCTTTTGTATCCCATATAAAGAAACTTGCCTCTTTATAATAATAATTTTACGTATATTACAAAAATTATATGCTATATTATGATTAAAAAAAGAAAAAGATAGAATAAAATATATTTTTTAAAATTGTTAGGGATTATGGTTTATTTCATTAATAAAAATATTTAATTAGGGTTTGATTTTTTCATTTTTCATAAATCAACATGAATATTTCCGGTTAATTTTGAGTTCATGCATTAACTTTAGGTGGCATGGTTGATTTACTAGAGAAAGAAGGAGATGTATCATTTGAATTGGTTGAAGATTGCATAAGTTGTGTTATACAATTACTTATAGAATTTATATTGATAGAAAAGTAATAAAGACAAGGAAAATGTTCAAACTTTTAAGACAATTTTGTGTATTCTTAATCCCGTATTAATTTTTTACAATTATGTTTATATCTTTTATCAATGTCTATATATTAGATTTGACATACTCCATTAATTAATAAAATATAGTGCATATTTAAACCCTATATTACCTGCAGCAAAGATAATTAAGTTAAAATAATAATTTTTACAATTAAACTTTTATTAAATTATAATATCATTGTAATAATAAAATAAGTAAAATTCAACATTATAACTATAGATATATTTTACTGTATTGCATATGTATATAAAGTTAAGATGAAAACAATAATTAGTGTGATAAAGTGATGTAATATTACGCTACATTTTAAATACATGTTAAGTTATAGAAAATTATATGGTAAAATTGAATATATTATTTGTTCGTGTAGTGTCTACTTAAATTCTACGTTAATAATTAAAAAATAAAATTAACAATTATCTCGTTGATAGATAAATGATTTTGTAATTAATGTATTCCAATATTCCAATTTTGTAAGTATAACATGATTAGTATCTAAAAATCATCAAAGTAACTTGTTGAGATTAATATGAAAAGAAAAATCTTAATGAGGTTACATTGCAAGTGTGAACTTAGAACAAAAGAAGACAACTGTACATATCTAAAGCTAACAACAGTTTAATGAATGTGACCCTGACATTAACCCAAATTGCATTCAGATTTCTAGGCAACAGTAGACAAGGCATAAAGATAAACCTAAGAGAAGAGAGAGAGAGGGAGTCCATAAACAAAGACTCAAACGAGGAAGGGAAAAAAGAAAACAAAGAGAAAGACGGGAGAGGGAGAGTCACCTCAGCCTCAGCCTCAGCCTCAGCCCCTCTCTCTCACAGCTAGCTAGCTATAGATGAAAAAGTAGGGAAAACGCTAACTGTCTTTTAGATCTTTCTGGCTTTCAACTCTTCATTTCATTTGATGTGAAACTTCTCCCCACTTCACTCTCTTCTTTATTTTTATTTTTCAAAACCTTTTTTTTTTCTAGTTTCTCTCAAACCGAGGACTTCCCAATCATACATAACTATTGTTTGTATTATTTTCTCTCTTACTTTCTTTCTTAGGAAACTGAGATACTTTTTTTTTCTCTCTCTCTTTTGTCTGTACAAAATTTATGTTTAACTCCTCTACTCATTAAAGCAGATCCTGCTAAAGATCTACTTGGACACTACCCGTTAGGGATATAGGTTGCAGAGAAACAGAAAAAGGACAGAGAAATAGAGGGTGTGTTAAAAACGGTAATGGTTTTAATCATTTATCAAAACCCTAATCCTGTACTGTTTTTTTCTTTTTTTGTGGGTTTTTGTTTTTGTTTTCAGCTTGTAATCGACCTCGAGATTTGTGCAAAATGGTAAATGGGCCTATTGTTCTTTTAGGTGATTCAGATCCATAGCGGTGATTTTTTATGCTTTGATATTTGGGTTTGGTTATGGGATTTCAAACTCTGTTATTTCTGTGTTTTAGGATTAGGGTTTATGCTATATTGATTGGTGGTTTGTGTTTTGTGATGTTATGGGAAGATCTGAGGTGAGTTTTGAGTTGGGTTTGCAATTTTGCAGTTTGGGGTTTGGAATTTTCATGGGTTGTTACCAGATTCTTGTTGAAGTTGTTATTATCATCGTTACTTAATTTCTGGAAGTGTAATTGTTTTTTGTATATGTTTAATTACTTGGTGCCAAATGAAACCTGATTGCATACATTTCTTCTACTTAGCTTGAGTAAAGTGATGTTTCCCTTGTTGCTTCGTATAAATGTTGATCTTGTAATAGTAATTACTTCATCCTGAGAGCTGTCTACAGGCTGTTGGCAATTTGTTAATTATTTAATTTCTGATGTTTTTATTTTATTGTGAATTGATATTTCTTATTGAATCAGATTACAGGTCAAAGTTGGGGTAACAAGGAGTAATTGGCTCAAATTACTTGGAGATATCCTGATCTTGGATTGGTGTTGCAGCAACTCATTATTATACTTTAATTTATTTGTTGAAGTTTCGGATGGCTTGTGTGAATCTGTCTGCTGCTTTTGATCAGGAGATAAAAAGAAAATTTGGCGGGGAGATATAAGCACATTTGTTCTTCAGTGTTAGATTTGGACGATTGCAGTTAGTGTTGGAATTTTGTTAAGCTTGCAGTGACCTTAGCAGTAATTATGTCATGAGGGGAAGGTTGATACAAGTGCATTTATGAGTCCTACATTTTTGAGATGCAATTGATGCTTGTGTCCTACCAATTAAAGTGTAAAACGATGGTGTAGCTTGCTTTAACTTTGCATCAGGTATGTATGTTCCATAGAAGAAGTTCCTGATCTGGCGAAAGGCTTTGGTTGGGTGGCATCGTTCCTCTGTTGATACAGTGGCAATAAGCAGCCATGTAATTTATTTTACTCAGTCTGCATTTGGTGGTTCTATGATTAGAAGTGTAATATAAGTATAATACTGCACTGGTATTCCTTTCTTTAAATACAGAGTACTAACATGGATGTTGAGGTTTCAAGTGCTAACCATCAGCTGGGTGTTCTTTGTCGGTTAGTTCCTGCCGTCTTACCGGTGCTTCTGATTTCAATTGGATATGTTGACCCTGGAAAGTGGGCAGTAGTTGTTGAAGGAGGTGCTCATTGTGGGTTTGATTTGGTAGCACTAATGCTTGTTTTCAATTTTGCTGCCATTCTTTGTCAATACTTGTCGGCTCGTATTGCCATTGTCACTGGAAGGGATCTTTCTCAGGTATTATCTCTTTCCTTTTGCGATTCTGCTTGTGATGCAACAGTTACTATTTTGATACATCAGGTGGCCATGGTTTGCTAGCCTGCAACCTAAAATATTATTATTTCTTAACATGGCATCTGGTTGTTTGATAGGATGGTTGATTATTGATACACTCTCTCTCTTCTCTTCTCTTCTCTTCTCTTCTCTTCTGTCTTATATTTTTTTATGCACATTTAGTTTAATTAAATTGTTTATTTTTCTTAATAATGGCAATAGGTTTGCAAAGAAGAGTATGACAAGTGGACATGTGTATTCTTGGGAGTTCAGATACAGCTTTCTGTAATTTTGCTGGATCTTACCATGGTAGTTCTCTCCTTCTGTTTAATGTGCTCATGTTTTGTTTGTTTTCTTTTCTGAATGCTCATGTAATTAAGCCATTTACCATGATTTGTGACTTATCTTTCACTGCTCCTTCTTGTTTTTCCACAAACATCTGATCTTGCTAATTTTGCCTCCAGGTTCTGGGCATTGCTCATGGGCTTAATCTTTTGGTGGGGGTGGAATTGTCCACAGGTGTTTTTTTAGCAGCTGCTGATGCTGTTCTATTTCCGCTTTTTGCTGGACTCCTGGTAGGCTGATTTTTGTATTCTTTTGTAATCTCATCCTAGCTGTTTTGTTGATGAGCTCATCGGTGTTAAATTTTCAGGAGAACTACAAGTCAAATTTCCTGTGGATATGCATGGCAGGGATCATTTTAGTTTCTTATGTTCTCGGAGTGCTCCTCAGTCAACCAGAAATGCCACTCTCAATGAATGGGATGCTAACAAAGTTGAGTGGGGATAGTGCATTCTCTCTAATGAGTCTTCTTGGAGCAAGTATGATGCCTCACAATTTTTACCTCCATTCTTCTATTGTTCAGGTATTTCTCTCTCCCTTCTGCACATGCCCTCTAATATTGTGCTTATTTGAGAACCTTTTTCTATATGTGCTTGACTGTGCATCGTTGTCTTGTTCTATCAGATACTTATAGACTTTAGTGGCATTAGAATTGATTCAGTATCCTATGTGGGAAGAATCATTCGTTCCCATTTCTTCCTCCAAACTTTTGTTGACTAAAGCATGAAAATTCCAAAATGAGCATTGTTTGTTTGCCCATGACATGTACAGTAGTGCTTGAAATGTTCAAAACTTATGATTGCAAGCATTCAATAATCTTTCCCTTGCAGTTTCTCCTTTTTGTTCAGTAAAGAATGACTTTGACTTAGTTTCCATTGTAGATTCTTTTTCTGGTATTTTATTGAGCCATTTCTTTCTCTTCTTACTTTTGGCTCTCCATTGAATTGTAGCTTGCAGTTAGACCAATGTGCCTTTTAGACTGTCCTCATGGGAGGTTGCTAGTGTGCTTGTTAAACTTAAAATATTCCTGGAAAATTTGGTTGTTGACTTTCTAAAAGTTTCTGCTCTCTTTATTTTTTTGCAGCAGCATCAAGGACAGCTAAACATATCCAAGAGTGCCTTGTGTCATGACCATTTTTTTGCCATCTTATGCATCTTCAGTGGCATTTATCTGGTGAACTATGTGCTGATGAATTCCGCAGCAAATTTGTTCCACAGCACTGGTTTTGTTCTACTTACTTTTCAGGATGTAATGTCTCTGATGGAACAGGTTTTATTCTTTGTTTTCTTTTTTTTTTTTTTCATTTCATAAGAAAGTCTTCTTTTTAGTTTCTACAATCATGCTTTAAATAGCTATTTGTGTGCAGACCTGCATCGATGAGTTATCATTTTGATCCATACTAATCAAATGTGCTCTCTCCAAATTGATGAATGCAGGTGTTTAGGAGCCCTGTAGCCCCATTTGCCTTTTTGCTGGTTCTATTTTTTTCAAACCAAATTACGGCACTAAATTGGAATCTCAGCGGGCAAGTAGTCTTACAAGACTTCCTTCGACTGGACATTCCTGGTTGGCTTCATCATGCTACTGTCAGAATCATTGGTATAGTCCCTGCTCTTTATTGTGTGTGGACTTCAGGAGCTGAAGGGATATATCAGTTGCTTATATTCACACAGGTTATGGTAGCTTTGCTACTTCCATCTTCTGTGATCCCACTTTTTCGAGTTGCCTCATCAAGACCAATAATGGGTGTCCACAAAATTTCCCAATTTTTGGAGTTCTTGGTACTGATTACATTCATGGGGATGCTAGGGTTAAAACTTATATTTATGGTAGAAATGGTATTTGGTGACACTGATTGGGTTGGTAATTTGAGATGGAACATGGGAAGTAGTATGACATTACCTTTTGTTATCCTTCTCTTCACTGCTTGTACGTCACTTTGTTTGATGCTTTGGCTAGCAGCTACCCCTTTAAAATCTGCAAGTTCTAGAAATGATGCTTATGTCTGGAGCTGGGATAGTCAACAAGAAGCTGAGACCTTTACAGAGAGGGAGGAAGATGATTTAACTGAAACTAGATATCTTGGGGAGGAACCTGTAGAGAATCAGGAATCAATTCCAGCTCTGGTAAAGCCTGTTGAAAGTCAACCAGATCCATCTGTTATGAATTTTGATCTTGATTTGCCTGAGAAAGTCTTGCTGTCTGATCAGGAAATTTGTTTGGAGACTATCGAGGAAAATCATTCTAATATTGCAGTTCCTACCCCCGTGCAATTTCCTAAAGAGGAATCAGCATGCTCTGTAGGTTCAGTGTCCACCTCAACTGGGGTGAAGGATGTCACTGGTGATGATTTGTTGGAATCCAAGCCCTTGAAGATTGAATCAATGGAGCCAATTGTGACAAAAGTAGATGTAGAGGGAGATTCACACACTGAAAAGGATGATGATGAAGGAGACCCCTGGGAACCTGAAGAATCATCCAAAGATGTTTCTGATAGTACCTCATCTCTGATATCTGATGGTCCCAGTTCATTGAGGAGTCTCAGTGGAAAAAGTGATGACAGTGGGAATGGTGCTGGAAGTCTTTCAAGATTAGTGGGGTTGGGGCGTGCTGCAAGGCGTCAGTTAGCTGTAGTTCTTGATGACTTTTGGGGACAGTTGTATGACTATCATGGGCAAATGACTCAAGAAGCAAGGGCTAAGAAACTGGATTCATTGCTAGGGGTTGACTTGAAGCTTGCCTCTTTGCTGGAAGTTGGCACTAACACAAAGGAATTCAGTGTATACAACCCATCTATTGGAAGAGGGTCTGATTCTCTGTTGAATTCCAGTTTATATGAATCCCCCAAGCAGCAGAGGGTGCAAAATAGTATTGATTCATCGTATGGAGTTCAAAGGGGCTCTTCAGCATTGTGGTCCAATCATAGGCAGTTGGATGCATACGTGCTGAATTCTAGCCTTGGTGTTCACTCTAGTTTGCGCACCACACCATCTTCTGATTCCTGGAATTATCAGCCAAAAACAGTACTTGGTTGTGACATTGCGCATTTCAGACAAATTGCTAGGGACAGAAATTCTGATTTCTTTAATGGTCAATGGGAGTCACCACCTCCTAAATCCCCCTCTTTGGGCCGTTCAAACTACATAGACTCAGTTGCTTATGCTTTGGGGCAGAAGATGCAGAATGGAATAGGCTCTGTACAACCCCCTGGATTTGAGAAGCTTGCAATATCTAGGCATACTACAATGCAGTCTGAAAGATCATATGTTGATGTTCGCACTTCTGGAGCTGCTGATAGTGTAGGGATACCATCCAATGCAAAGAAATACCATAGCTTACCAGACATATCAGGACTATCCATTCCCCTAAGGGATCAATATGTGTCCAATAAGGGTGCTCATTTGGATGGTTCCATTGCATATAAGCCAACTTTTGGTAGGTCAAATTACGAACCATCCCTGTATTCGAATCCTGCATCTAGGGCAGCAGCTCCTTTTGCATTTGATGGGCTCTCTCCATCAAATGTCTATGGAGATGCTTTCCCAGTACAGATAAGTTCAACTTCAGATACTGGGTCACTTTGGTCTAGACAGCCTTTTGAGCAGTTTGGGGTAGCTGATAAAAGTCGAACTGTTGGTGAAGGGCATGGAAATAGGTCAAATGCAGTTTCTCAAGAAGCTGCTTCTATTGTTGATGCAGAGGCGGAACTTCTTCAATCTTTCAGACGTTGTATTGTGAAGATCTTGAAATTGGAAGGATCAGAGTGGCTGTTTAAACCAAATGATGGAGCTGATGAGGATTTAATTGATCGAGTGGCTGCTAGGGAGAAGTTACTTTATGAAGCCGAAACTGGAGAAATAAACCAGGTGGTTCATATGGGTGAATCTTACTATTTGTCTTCAGAAAAGAAGTTTGGTTCCACAATGAGAAATGATGAGGCTGGTTTTACCAACTTTTTGGTTTCCTCAATTCCTCACTGTGGAGATGACTGTATATGGAGAGGGGATTTGATAATAAGCTTTGGGGTCTGGTGCATACATCGAATTCTTAGTCTGTCACTAATGGAAAGCCGGCCTGAGCTGTGGGGAAAATATACTTATGTACTAAATCGCCTTCAGGTAAATTTCTGTTTTGGTTACTGGTTGACTGCACAAACAATTATTCTATTCAGATTTATAATTCATAGGTCCCACTTGAGAAGTTCTTCTATGATGAAAGTTGCACTCTTGATGTTGGGGAAACGTGAATATCATTGTAGGGAGTACGGAATCTTTCCAATGGCTATACTTAAAAGAGTTAAAATTAGACATTGCTTCTGTCCTCCACCATGATCAACGCATCCTCAGGATTTAGTATTGCAGGTTTTCTTACAAAACTTGATTTGTGCCCCTCTTTTATTTGTGTGGTGCATGGAACATTTGCCTTTTACATCAGCTCGATCTTCTTAAATTCCTGTCATCAACTAGTGTCAGTTTGTGCAAAGGACGAGGACTGGGATTGTTTATCATTTCTTATCCCTAATGGGTTGATGAGCTTGGCAGTAACGTTTCTTCATTGATATTTTACAGGGTGTCATAGATTTGGCATTTTTAAGAACTCGTTCTCCAATGTCTCCTTGCTTTTGCCTTCAAATCCCTGTGGTGCATCATCACAAGTCAAGCCCACCTATTTCAAATGGCACGCCACCCTCTGCTGCAAAACCGGGAAGGGGGAAATTAACGACAGCAGCTGCACTCCTAGACCTTATCAAGAATGTGGAGAGTGAGATATCTTGTCGAAAGGGTCGAACAGGCACTGCTGCTGGTGATGTGGCTTTTCCGAAGGGAAAAGAGAATTTGGCATCTGTTCTCAAACGGTACAAGCGTCGGTTATCCAACAAACCAGCTGGTACCCACGATTCCAGAAAGGTACCAACATCATCTGCTTATGGTTCATAGAAGACTTTTGTTCACAGTTAGCCTCAGCTGGGTGGATGATTTTTGGGCTTCATGATTTTGGAAAGTAGCTCAAAATGTAAACGAGGACTTCTTGATTTTGCTCAAACTCTCACATCCTTGCATGCAGTCTCGTGTATTAAAAAGTTCATGCTGCAAATTTTAATTGCCGTGTATGTTATATATACATAGGATAAGTGTTACTGAAGATGTAATTGCAGCAGAATTAATGAAAATGGGTAGAATAAGAAAGGTGGAAAATTGGTTAATTTCAGTCACGAATTCAGATATTGGTTACAACTCGGTGCCTAGAATCATTATTACTGATAACTAAATTTTGACAATGTCTTTTCTTTTTCTCTTGAATGTTTTATTCTGTAGTAGTGCTAGCTGGCGTTCTGGATGTTCAAAATCTCAAACTAGTCTTGTTATCGAAACCATAAATAAAAGCCAAAATAATTCTTGTTCAAGTCTTGGCTCCTCCTAAAGGCAAGAATTGTAGGCTGTTAACCCATAAAAACTTTAGATTTTCTTCACTGGAAGGGACTGAATATAACGATTTCTCCTGATCTTTGTGGTGAGGGAATGTATTTATTTGTTTTTTATAATCAAAAACTTTAATTTGCTTATTTTTTATTTTAAAATTTATTTATATTAAGTATTAATTTAAAATAAAAATTAATAACATTCCAACACCTTAATTAGTTTAAAATAAATATTATTAATATATTATCATAATATCTAAAAATAATTTATATTAAAATTTTAAAATGCGATTATTGTGATATAAAAATATTTTAAATAATAAAAATTAAAATATTTTTAATTATTGAGCAATTTCATTTAAAAATTTATATAATAAAATTATTTCTTAATATATATTATGAATCTTATATGTAATAAATAATTTTAAATTAATATATTAGAGAATTAATATGTGCGTATTTATCTCTCTATACATATATAAAATTAAATTTTTTAATAAATATTAATTTTTTTATTTTATAAAATATATCTAATAAGTTTTAAAAATTAAATAAAATTAAGTAAATAAATTAAGGGTATAATTATTTTTAAGTTAGTTAATTTAGATAATGGGAGATAAATATACATTTTCATAATATTTGTTACAAAATAAAATTATCACAAATTTTATAAGAGGTATATAATAAAACTCTTTTAAAATATATATATATATATATATATATTTATAACAATTATTGTTTTGACGTAATTTTAGTGCAAGTAACATAAAATTATTGAGTTGGATTTCATCTCAATTGTTAAAAAAAAAATTGTGCTTTTATGTTTTTACTACTAAATAACATTTCTAAAATTCAATAATATGATATAAGCATCACTAAAAATTTTAATAATTACTATTACGGATAAAAAATTTTATCTTGAAACTAGTAAATATAATTATCTTTGATGAAATTTTAAATGTAATTTTTACACAAATAATTAATGTAAAGTTACAAACAATTGCTAATTATGTTAAGTATTTTAATATTTAATTTTGCATTGTCATATCGTACAATAAGCATATTGATATAAACAAAATTTTACCAATACCTTTATAATTCTTTTCACGAATATCAAATCGGTTCTAAATCATTTGCAAGTGTTTCTTGGTTTCTTGATTGAAACCTGAATAGAATTAAATTCATTCATTCTATGCTTTAGAAGTATTTATTTTTTTAACTTAACATTGAATAATTATATCTTAATAAAATTAAGTTAAAATTTTTAACTTAGTACTTAATGCAAATATTTGAATAAATTTTTATAATTAATTTTAAAAATATTGATATCAATTGAATTATTTTTTAAGCATATCAAATATATATATATATATATATATATTCTGTGTATGCGCACGCACACGCATATGTAATATTTAAAGAGTAAATTTTAAGAGAAGATAAAAAAAAAACACATCTAGAAGAGATCCAAAATTTAACTTTTTAAATTATATTATGTGAGAATTATTTAGTATTTATAAATTTTAGTCACTAAAATTGTTCCATGGTTGAAATTTTGAAAGTATTTTAATTGTATAATTTAACTTCTTCAATTATAATATATTAAATTTATTAAATATTTATGTTGATGCGCTATTTTAATCTAATTAATGATATAGACTTTTTTCTATGTTATATCTTTATTTATTTAAGTTTTCTCTTCTATAAAATAAAATAAAGTCAGGAGTACCACATATTTACCAATATTAACCCTCTAATAACGAAGTTGGTAGTCAAAATTTATATTTTTAACGAGAAAAACTCTCAAAACTTAAATAGATAGAGTCAATTTTCTTATTTTTTTTTCTCCTCCTCATTAGTTACAATTTGAATTTTTATAATGAACTTTTTAATGTAACTAATGTTGGATTATTCTTTTTGAGAGGTGTCATGGTATTGATACCATGTGATACTCGTGTCTTTTTAATATCATACCATATGAAATTCTTCAACTATAAAATGAATTCTAGAATTTTTTGTCATCTAGTCTTTTTATAAATAATGAAATTTTTACCTTTGGTAGAATTTTTAATTATTTTTCTTATTTTATAGTCAAATTCATGCTTTTAAGAAGTAATCATAAGTTCCAACTAAGAAAATTAATTCTCGCTCTCTCTTTTTTTTTTTTTACGTGGGTTCTTATGTGTTTAAGAACAAGTTCTAAAATATTTTAGTTCTCTTAATCAAGAGATTTCTTTATATATATATATATATATATATATATATATATATATAGATTTTCATACAATTAAGTGCTAGGCCTAAGAGTTATTAATTCTCACAATTAAAAAAAAAACTCTCTTTTTATGTAGTTTATATATATATATATATAAAAGTATAAGACCTAAAAGTTTATAATCCTTGGAATTAAAAAGTCTTCCTTTTTTTTATCAATTTTTATATATTTAAGTATAAATACTAGGAGTTTTTAATTTTTATAATTAAAGAGATTTATTTTTTTATGTGAATCTAATACAATTAAGTGTTAGGTCTTAGAAATCTTATTAGACTTTAGAGTTCTTAGTTTTTATAAATAAAAGAATTTCTCTTTTTATGTGAATCTTAGTACATTTAAGTGTTAAATCTAAAATTTTTTAATTCTTACAATTAAAAAAAATCCCCTTTTACGTGCTTTCTTGCACATCTAAATGTAATATTTAAGATTTTTATATATAAATACAAGTAATATTTCTTTATTATAAATTTGTAAATATTTATTTATAAGTGTTAGTTAATTAGTTACTTTATTTTTAAGTTAAAAGTCTTTTAGTAGCCTCACTCGTGAGATTGGCCTTGTAATTGAAATTTTATGCTCAATAAGTTAGAAATTTAAACTACTTAAATTTCCAATTGCTGAAATTGACAGCACGTAAATCCCGATTTCTAGGAAAGATGGGCATGCATTGATATTCTAGAATAATAAGGTTAAGACTTATCAGATGTGGAGTAGTTGAATACACACGTGGAGGTCTTTTAAGAGATACCCACCACACCAGCAGCAACATCGCATCTCCCTCATTTTCTTTTCTCTGCTACTCATTTCTTTTTCTCGAAAAATTAAATAAGTGCAAGTTCGAGAATAATAGGCATGCAATTTCTTTAATAAAATAAAATTTTTTGTTTGTTTTCAGAATAACAGTTTCCTCTTTCCGTCTTGTTTGTTCAGCTGTACATGATTTTGTATGTTGAAATTATTGTCATGGATTTGAATAGAAACAAACGGTGAATGAGTCATTTATTAGTACTGATGCTACTCTACTGTATTCTACTGTGAGATTTATTTTTATATAAACAAATAGGTTCATTTCTTGTACTTATATAATATTCACTTGCTATTTTTAACTATTTAATAAATTCTTTAATCAATATCTTTGTAAAAAATTTCATTAAAATTATTTTTATATTATTTATGTTGCAATGCAATTTAAATTTTATGTTTAGAATTAATAAAATTATTACTGTTAATATTGTTTTATATATTTTTATTTTTTTATAAAAAATTATTTTAAAAACTTATAAAACTCGTCTTATATGAAAACAATTATTATTAGAGTTTAGCTGTTGCTCTCTTTAAGTTCTTCATAGTTGATATTTAAAAATTAAAAAGTTAAAACACAAGTAATTGAGGTGCCGTGATTTTAAAGTTATAGTTTTTTAAAAATTGACGTATTTAAAGATGTTATGTGGTGTCATAATTTTAAAATTATAATCCTTTAAAAATTAAAATATTCAAAAAATTTTTACATGGTGTCGTAATTTTAAAATTATAACGATATGAGTCAATAAATTAAAAATTTTAAAATTCATAATCAAATTGATACACAACCAAAAAGATTAAAAATCAAGTACTAAATTAACCTAAACTCGTTAAAAATTTATTTTAAGAACTTAAAATGCAAGCAAGAATACTACAAAAGACTGTTCTTTTTGTAGATTTATAGTTTATTTAAAAACAAGAAGAAAAAATTGAATTTTCTTAATATAAATATTATTTATGTCCAAAAAAATTCTTTAATACAATATGTTAAATTCTTTTATATAGACTAGGTAAAAAAATAATCCGTTGTTAAGAAAAAAAAAAACTAAGTTTTAGTTTATTTTAAATAAAAACCCCTTTGCATTGGTATTATATAATAAATTAAATTAAATTTATAAGAAACAGACGAGCTTTTATTTTTTATAAATTATAATTTTTATTTTATTAAAATATATTCAAGTACTTTTTAAATTAATAAGTAGCAATTGTTTAGTCATGTATATACAAATCTACTATCTTTTGTTTTTGAATAGATAGAAATTAGAATGAGTTTATTTTTAAAAGTATTTTACCACAATAAAATGATTTTTTTTTCATTAGCCGCAACTACCTTCTTCTTCTTCTTCTTCTTCTTCTTCTTCTGCTTGTGCTTGTCGTGTTTGGATTGGGCGGCCTAACTGTGTGGACGGGGATACGTTGTTATCGTCAACTACAATTAATACATATGCACTTAATTAGCTATACGTATCCTTCATTGCGTTTGTGGATCTTAAATGTTCTACGTGCATCACCATGCCTCCTCTACGTTTTCTGAGATCAATTCTACGTACACTCGTCACCATCCATTCTTGAAATGTTGGTATGTCTCTTTCCCACTTGGAAAGATTGTCGTATTACATTTCAGTATTTTGATTATCTTATTTATTATACTAGTATATTTTCATTCGTTGGTCATTGTCAAAGACAGTGCTCACTAAATTCCTGCAAGGAACAGATTCGACATTAATTAATGCTCGTTGATTATTACTTAAAATTAAATAAAAGAAACTTCCCATCACTGTAAATCTAATCTGACATGGATCAAGAATTGTAATATTTGTAGTTACGGCTGAGGACTTTTCAAATTGGGATAAAATCAAGCCATGTGACCCACCCACCACCTTATCCACCACAGCACCGCAGCAGGCAAAAGGAAGAGAATTTTAGGTGAATAATTTTAATATAATAAAATTATTTAATTAAATTTTTTATTTATAAATAATAAATATAATTTTATTTTATTAATTAAATAATTTTATTATAATAATAATATTAATATAATAAAGTACTTTTACCTAAAACTCTCCACGATCTCAAACATCAAAAACCTACCACTCTTTCTTTCTTTCTATCTTTCTTACTTATTTCATAGAAATTACAACACACCGTCACTACTCCCCTTTAAATTTATAAATGAAGGGACCAAAATGTTAAAAACTGAAACTCTGGAGGGGACGAAAGTAAGAGAAAAAAAAAAAACTATTTAAAAGATATCTGCAACTAGAACGAGGCAATGCATCAGCAGATCAGGCGTCGGTAGTCTCTACGAAATTGTCTTGAACTAGATTTTGTCCGGCCGCGTTTACAGTTAGAATACCAAATGAAAATGAAAATTTGCGTATCATTGCAAATTAAAATAATTTTTGGTCCCCAACCAAGTCTCCTAAGATTTTCAAGAGAAATATAGGAATATAAAAGTGGGGGGTAGTTTCCTTGAAACCAAAAAAAAAAAAAAAAAAAAAGAGTATATTTAAAGAGAGAGAGAGAGAGAGAGAGTTTATGGAACACGAAAATGCATGCAAGAAAATGAAACACGTTTAGTAGATACAGTCAACACACACGTTTGGTTGTTGTGAGTGAATATTATTAACATATAATTTAAATAATAAATATTATGGTCTACGTATAATGTGCTTCAAAAATTAAAATTGGTTGGTGGAAATGTATGTTCTTCGTTCAGATCTCCCAACAATAACAATTTAGTTAAAGAATTTGTCAATAATTGAAGAAGGGCCCAACTCTTTGACCAATAAAATAAATCAAAAGTGAGGAGGATTAACGTCTTGTATTCACCTACCCATGCCATGCCACTCTACTTTTTTAAATATTTATTTGTTTTGTCATTAAAAAAATCCATATGAATTTTCTCTTAATTATCTAAACATATGAAATGAACATCTAGTCTCGCAATGCCAAGATTCCGCTGTCTAGTGGGAGTTGTGCATACAACGAACAAACAAACAAACAACTTCAATTAATTTTCAACAATATTTGTAATGAAATTTAAGAATCCTAAATTGGGATGGTCTCCTAACAATAACTTTCAATCTCCCTATAATTGCCAAATTATTCAGTCCACATCTTGTGATGTTTTAGTTAGTTAGTGTGTGTGTGTGTGTTTTTGTATTGATGTTTTTTGTTTTTACACTTGTTTTTGTATTATGTTATATTATATTAATTTTTAATGAGAAGTTTGTATAATAAATTTGTACATGTAATATTATTTTTATTTTTTAATTTTATGATAATTTTTATTCGGTTTTTAATTGATTAAAAAATTATAATTTTTTTTTAAAATTTTTTTCTATCTAAATGTTAAAAATCTTAACATTTTTCTCACCCTTATAAATAATCTAATTATATACTCTCCGGCATAAAAATTAGTACTTTTATCTACAAATTCAAGATGCTAATTTCTTTTTTTTTTTCAAAAAAAAAAGTTTTCCAAATATAATATTTCTGTCATCCCACTATAATTTCAATTTTATTATATTATTTGAATGAAAATTACATTAATATCCCACAAAAGTACAACTAATAACTTTCAATTGAATCTGTAAAAATTCTTTGTATCTATACCATACATAAATTCGCATTGTGAACGAATTTTGACCCACAACTTATTTGGGATTTTTTTTTTTTTCAAAAGAAGTAATAACAAGAATAGGCTAACCGAACCCATCTAAGTTCACATTAAGAATTTCACCTACCGCATTCTTCACCAATCCCCCCCGCTATGAACAATCCTTCAATGAACCTCGCTTAGTCCACGCCACCACAATCTCCACCTTTCGATCTTCCCTCAATCAACGGCTATCATCATTCCCCAACCAACCCCCTGCATTTTCCTTCGCCCTACCTTCATGCTTGCCTACCATCCCCACGCCCTTTCCTTGCTGCTACTACAAACACAAACTTCTCTATAAATTCCTCTCTCCCTCTCTCTCATTTCCTCAGGAAATCTATTACATAATCTCTTGATTCCCTTGTATTCTTCTTCATCTGGGTTTTTTCTTTGTCTTTGTTACTTGTAATATTATTAATTGTAAGATATGGAAGGTGGAGTTGTCGAGAAAGTTCACCAGAATGGTGGGTTCGAGGGTTTGTGCAAGAACTCTGGCGATCCTTTGAACTGGGGACTGGTGGCTGATACGTTGAAAGAAAGTCATTTAGAGGAAGTCAAGCGTATGGTGGCAGACTACAGGAAGCCGGTGGTGAAGCTTGGTGGAGAGACGCTGACGATTGCTCAGGTGGCTGCCATTGCTACGTCTGATGAATCTGCCGTCAAGGTGGAGCTGTCGGTGTCTGCTAGAGAAGGTGTTAAGGCTAGTAGTGAGTGGGTCATGAACAGCATGAATAATGGAACTGATAGTTATGGCGTTACTACAGGTTTTGGCGCCACTTCTCACAGAAGAACCAAGAATGGCAACGCTCTTCAGAAGGAGCTCATTAGGTAAGCTTATGCAACTGCTAGGTTTTCTAACTTTATGTAATGACAATCAGTGATACTCGAACGAGTTGTCTCAGTTACAATATGGACGACTTAGGAGTATTTAATCTGTTAAATTCTTCAAAACTGTTAGACTCGGCTCAATTGACTCGGCCGAGTCCAATGAGTCACGATCTCTTATCTTCTTGGAAAGAATAAAATGAATACAATTTCTTTATTGTAGTATTGATTCATTGTGAACTTATGAAAATGGCTTTATAATTCTGCAGATTTTTGAACGCTGGAATATTTGGAAATGGAACTGAGTCATGCCACACGCTGCCGCACTCTGCAACAAGAGCAGCTATGCTCGTGAGGATCAACACACTTCTCCAGGGATACTCAGGCATCAGATTTGAAATCCTGGAAGCAATCACCAAGCTCCTCAATCACAACATCACTCCATGCTTGCCTCTTCGTGGCACAATCACAGCTTCAGGTGATCTGGTCCCTCTATCCTACATTGCCGGATTACTCACCGGCCGCCCCAATTCCAAGGCCACTGGGCCTAAAGGAGAAATCTTTGATGCTCTAGAAGCCTCTAAACAAGCTGGGTTCGAGTTCTTTGAGTTGCAGCCTAAAGAAGGGCTTGCTCTTGTGAATGGTACTGCTGTCGGTTCTGGCCTGGCTTCTATGGTTCTGTTCGAGGCAAACATTCTTGCTGTGTTATCAGAAATTTTGTCAGCAATATTTGCTGAAGTGATGCAAGGAAAACCTGAATTCACTGACCATTTGACACACAAATTGAAGCACCATCCTGGTCAAATTGAGGCTGCTGCTATAATGGAACACATTTTAGATGGTAGTTCTTATGTGAAAGCAGCTAAGAAGTTGCACGAGATGGATCCTCTTCAAAAGCCTAAACAGGATCGTTATGCTCTCAGGACTTCACCACAGTGGCTCGGCCCTCAAATTGAAGTGATCCGCTATTCAACAAAATCTATTGAGAGGGAAATTAACTCGGTGAACGACAACCCTTTGATTGATGTTTCCAGGAACAAGGCCTTGCATGGTGGAAATTTCCAGGGGACCCCAATTGGTGTGTCAATGGACAATACTCGTTTGGCTATTGCTGCGATAGGAAAACTCATGTTCGCCCAATTTTCAGAGCTTGTCAATGATTTTTACAACAATGGATTGCCATCTAATCTCTCTGGTGGTAGGAATCCAAGCTTGGATTATGGTTTCAAGGGTGCAGAAATTGCCATGGCTTCATACTGTTCCGAGCTCCAATTTCTTGGCAATCCCGTTACTAACCATGTCCAAAGTGCTGAGCAGCACAATCAAGATGTAAACTCCTTGGGACTGATCTCTTCAAGAAAAACTGCCGAAGCTGTTGATATCCTGAAGCTCATGTCTTCGACATTCTTGGTGGCACTCTGCCAAGCTGTTGATTTGAGGCATTTGGAGGAGAATTTGAAGAATATAGTCAAGAACACTGTAAGCCTAGTAGCTAAGAAAGTCTTGACTACTGGTGTAAACGGGGAACTTCATCCATCAAGATTCTGTGAGAAGGATCTGCTCAAAGTAGTTGACCGCGAACACGTCTTTGCTTACATAGATGACCCTTGCAGTGCTACCTATCCATTGATGCAAAAGCTAAGGCAAGTAATTGTTGAGCATGCACTGAATAATGGTGAAAATGAGAAGAATGTAAGCTCCTCAATCTTCCAAAAGATTGGAGCATTTGAGGAGGAACTGAAAACCCTTCTGCCCAAGGAAGTCGAGAATGCTAGGCAGGTATGGGAGAAAGGAAATGCAGCAATTCCTAACAGGATCGAAGAATGCAGGTCATACCCATTGTACAAATTTGTGAGGGAAGAGCTGGGCACTGGATATCTAACTGGAGAAAAGGTTACGTCACCTGGCGAGGAATTTGATAAAGTGTTTACAGCAATGTGTGCGGGAAAGATTATTGATCCAATGCTGGATTGTCTCAGTGAATGGAATGGTGCCCCTCTTCCAATCTGTTAATTTGTTGTTTCTTCATTTTAATCCTTTCCTCTGTGAGTAAATGGTACAAATCCATCTGTAACGTTTGCAGTTTCTTGTATCAGTCGTTGAATATCAGTAGATGAAAAGATCTGCCTCATTTTATTTCTCACTTGTTTCCAGAATTCAAACTCAATTAGCCAAATTGGAAATTTCATTAAATGTAAAGAATATCTGTAAGAACACAAGAAAACAATCTCAAATTAAAATATTTCGGGATCCCAGAAGATAGAACCCTCAGAAGAGATCAAATTGTCATGGGCAAGCAAGATCCACCATTAACGGGGTGATCTCACCTCCTCAATTTTTCGTACTAGTAATGCAATAGTACATCTTACAAAAAATGTAAGAATTAGAACTAGGAGCTTAGACTGGCTGACAATTTTGAGTGAAAACAGAGAACCATCATCTAGTTCTGTGATGTTTTGGTGAGGATCGTATACAAATTCTCTAAAATTCAGGTTAAAAGATTTTTTTGTCCGGTTTAAGTGGCTACTAGCTTATGGTAGATGGCGACGCAATTTCCATTGCTTCAAATTGCCCAACTGGCCTTCACAAATTAAAGCGGCACTTGGCGTTCAATCATGGTTCTTTCGTGGAATTTTGCCACAACCATTGGCTAGATGGGTAACGAACCTCTGTTAGTGGGTTCAAATTTCCTTTATTAATAAAATATTAATTACCTTCAATTTTTATTACATGCATAAATTAGGTTGACTTTTATATAATTCTGTATATTTTCTCTAAAAATTATGAATTTGATTGATATCATCGTAATAATAATTACGTTAATTAAGTTTACGAAATATAATAAATTATTAATATACGTGGTTGCATTTTTTAAATATCTTAAATTTTAACTAAATTCAATAGATTTAAATGCATAAATATTTTTATATAAAGAAAAGCCTTTAAAATTTACGTGGCGTTTAATAATTGGACCAGGTTGGCAAGAGAAGCTTTTGACTTTTGAAAGGTTGTAGTCCTTCGCAGCGTAGAAAAGCCAAATTTAAAAAAAAAAAAAAAGAGGAGAGAGACAATAAAGGAAAATCATATTGTATTTGCTCTCTGGGAATTTGCTTTTGGTTTTCGTTTAATCAACGGTGTAAAAATAACAAGAATCAATCAATGGCGACTCAGCTGCTGAGACGAGTCCTCGGAAGCCGATCGAGTCAGATCCTCTCGGCCACCAATCCTCACCCTAACTTAGCTTTGCCTATTGCCAGAGCCTTCTCTTCTGACACCACCTCGATCCGAGCCACTCTCTTCCCCGGCGACGGAATCGGCCCCGAGATCGCCGAGTCTGTTAAAGAGGTCTTCTTCCTTTCTCTTCCCTTCAAAAGTATCTTCTTTATGTTTGATTTCCGTCTTAGATGTTTTCTGCCGGACAAACGCAGTGTTTTGGCAACTTTCTGAGAATTTGCTTTTTTTTGACTGATATTCCCTTCATGAATATTAGCATATAAAATTTACGTGATTGTTCACTACTACGCCATTTCGCGCAGACGATTTTGCTGTCTATCTTGTAGCATAATTGTGACCGTCAAGTATATTTAGCAACTTTTGTGGAGCCTTCAGTTCGTTTAATTATATATGCTGAATTTTTGTATGGCTTGTCGTTCATGTGTTGAAGGTTGAAGTTCTTGCAATTTGAGGTGGATAGTGATGCATGGATAATGAAAAGAAAATTGTATAATTAGGAGCACAAAAGTTATAGATCAATCAGAGGAAATTGACTTGTTGCTGGGAAAAACGAAATTAAAGTTTTGGGTTTACATATTTTGCTATTAAAATTTATGTTTTGGTGTGAATTTCCGTAGCTCAATTATTGATGCCCATCTTAGGATTAAGAGGTAAAAGATAAACTTGGATCTTCTTTTGTTAGTGAGAATGTGATGTACATTTTGGCATTGAAGATAGTTTTCAATTTCGTTTTACATATTTATATATTCTACTTATCTATATATTCTTTTGCTATATAATCGGTGGCTTGTTTACCATTTCTTTGCATTCTGTCTTGAATACTGTTTTGTTCTGTGCATATATCTTTTAAAGAATTTTTATTATGCTCTAACTCTAGTTGGAAAGATTCTAGTGTTTGTATTTATATTATTTTATTGGTATGTGACTTAGATATGGGTTTTGATAATTTTGCCAATGCAGGTATTTAGAACAGCTGGAGTGCCAATTGAATGGGAGGAGCATTATGTTGGGACTGAAATAGATCCAAGAACTCAAAGTTTTTTGACATGGGAAAGTTTAGAATCAGTGCAGCGAAACGGGGTAGGTCTGAAAGGGCCTATGGCAACCCCAATTGGAAAAGGTCATCGTTCTTTGAATCTTACTTTGAGGAAGGAACTTAATTTGTATGCCAATGTTAGGCCTTGCTACAGCCTCCCAGGCTATAAAACTCGGTATGATGATGTGAATCTTATCACTATCCGTGAAAACACAGAAGGGGAGTACAGTGGACTTGAACATCAAGTAAGTTTGTTTCTGCAGTAATGGATGTATGCTAACTGTTATAGAACAAATGTAATATAAATCTAAAGGAGTTTATGTTTTTGATTATAGGTGGTGAGAGGTGTGGTTGAAAGTCTCAAAATCATTACTCGTCAGGCCAGTTTGAGGGTGGCTGAATATGCTTTTCATTACGCCAAGACCCATGGAAGGGAAAGAGTATCTGCAATTCACAAAGCAAATATTATGCAGAAAACTGATGGTCTTTTTCTTAAGGTCTTCCATTTTTAGATGGTCAATTATAGACTACTTGATTGTTCTACTTGATTGGCTATCTTTGAATCCATGTTTGGATTCTGTTTTAACTTTTACTTGCAGTGTTGTCGCGAGGTTGCAGAGAAGTACCCTGAGATAAAATACGAGGAAGTTGTTATCGACAATTGCTGCATGATGGTATTGGAGCATTTCTTTGATACTTGTCTCCCGTGTTTTGGCAGTATATTACTTTTGATGCGTAATGAGAACTGCATGATGGATTTTTTTAGGAAGTCTTAAAATATCAATGACAAAATTTGGGGTTAAAACTGACTATTTTATCAACATGAACAGCTTGTGAAGAATCCAGCTTTATTTGATGTATTGGTGATGCCTAATCTTTATGGTGACATTATCAGTGATCTATGTGCTGGGTTGATTGGTGGTTTGGGCTTAACACCAAGGTAAATAGGTCCTGATACTCTCCAATAGCACCTGTCTACATCATTTAACATTCCATAGTTTCCTGGTGCAGTTGCAATATTGGTGAGGGAGGAATTGCCCTTGCTGAAGCTGTACACGGTTCAGCTCCTGATATTGCTGGAAAGGTCAGCCTTGAAACGTGCTATTAACTTTTTCATATGCTTAATGATATCAGTCTTGTCTAATCATTTTCTTGTTAGTTAACTTTTCCATATGCATAGTGGTTTACTTTTGGAGTGGGTGTTTTTTTGGGCGTGAAAACAGATTTTTGGGTGATGTTGGCTGTTTATGTATACCTTTGCACCCTTTCCCTATAATTTTTGCCTTTCTAGGGATACCTGGTCCACTATATGCTTGTAATACTTTAAAATTGTTCCAAAATAATAATAATAAATAAATAAAATAAACATTTCTTATTAACAATCAAAAAACTTTTCCAGATGCATACGTCTGCCTTCTTGGTTTTATAGTTGCATCTATCCCCTCTCCTGTTGTCAGAAAAAGTTATTCCATCTAGGGGCCAACCTCACTTAGGTATGAACATAAAATTATAACAAATTGGTATGAAATCATTTTACTAATTTTGATCAGTAAAAAATTAGGCATGCTAAAGCAACTGTAAACTTGATTTCGATATGGTATTCTATTAAGTGTATTATTTTTATCAACAAACCTGTGCATTAGAAGCGAATAAAAGTATATGGGTTGTTTAGTTTTAAGATGAATTTGGCCTTCAGGATTGAGTATTGGAAGGAGATAACACATGAAAGCTTTCAAAGGAAAACCAATGGCTGTAAGTTGTAGGCTCTGGTGTGTCCTTTCAAGGACATAATGGAAGCCTGAATGGATTTGGGAACCTCCTCTCCTCAGGTTAAAAGTTCATTTTGATCAGCACTCTTGCTCGAGAATTGTGCCTTTTCTTATTAAAAATGGCATGCAAGGTAATATTGAGGTGAATGTGTTGCATTACTATTCAGTGTTTGAGAGGTCTGTATTCACTTGCCCCACACCAACCCCCACCCCCCCCGGAAACTTCTCCGGATGGGTGAACTTGGCGAGACCAGGATTTTGGAATGCCTTCTTTTCTGTTGATTATGGCAATGAAGCACAACTTCCTTTAATGTGGCACCACGTGCTTGCTTACTTTCACTTACTTTGATTTGACTTGACCTAGAATTTGGCAAATCCAACCGCATTGCTGTTGAGTTCTGTAACAATGTTGCGCCATTTGAACCTTCATGATAAAGCCGATAGGATCCAGGATGCTATCCTCAAGACAATTGCAGAGGGGAAGTATCGAACCGCTGATCTTGGTGGCTCTTCAACAACAACTGATTTTACGAAGGCTATTTGTGGTCATCTTTAAAGATTTTTTTTCATACCCAGAATCTGAGTTCCTGTTCAAGATTCTTTATTTCTTTTTTGAGCCTTGTCTGAAATGTTCTTTACTTGCTTCCAAGTTGTGTTTTAAGGGGGAATAAGACCTATCGCATTGATGACTATTTAGACCTTTCTGTACTGTTCAGCCAGAGGGTGTATGGGCTTCCTTGGAAAAAGGTGAATATGGCATAATTTATTCCTTTGCTGAGCCTAGAAATGCTGAAAATTTAATCGACAGATAACAGTGAATTTCATTCAGCAGCGGCTGTTGTGTACGCTATTGGAATTCTGATAATTGTTACTTTAAACGATCGCCAAATGTTTTCCAATTTGAGTTAGTTATAAACATTAGATCTGATTTAAAAGAATTTGTTTTATATAATAATAATTATTTGTATGTTATAAATATATAAAATATGTTATATTAAAAAAATAAATTAAAATATTTTTTAAAATTATTTAGGGCACTAATTTATTATTTAAAATTATTATTATATTTTTAAATTTGTGAATATATAATAATTTATTGAATAATTTATTGTTGTTGAAGTCAAAGTATTTTTAATTTTTTAAGTATATTTAAAATTTTTTAGTACAAAAATTTATAAAATTATATCTTTTTTTTAATCAATATCAATGCATTAGATTTGATATACTTTATTAATTATTTGTTTATATTGTGCATATTTTATCTTCATGTCTCTTGCATTCAAGATTATTAAATTAAAATAATTTTTATAATTATTTTTTATTAAATTATAATTTTTCATAATTTATTAAGTTTATTCTAAGCATTATGGCTATAAAGTGGTTTTACGCCTTAAAATTCAGCCCACTTAATTGTTGTTTGGTTTTAAAAATTTAAATTGTTAGTTATTGGTTTGGATTTTAGTTTAGATTTGGCATAAATCAAATTAAAATTGATTTGGTCAAATCAAACTTGAGCACAGGCTTAGGCCAAAATAATTTTTTTTAACGAGTTTAAATTAAATTAATAGTTATTAGTTCAGTTTAATTTACCTGTCCTGTATTGATTCGATTTGAACTGAATCAAAACAAAGAACTTTGATTTGCTTTCAAATCCAACTTAAACTAAACTGAACCGTGCCCACCCTTAGTTAGCACTTCTCGTCAGTAAACTGAATCGTGTCCACCCTTAGTTGGCTCTGCTTGTCAGCAGTAGTGTTTTTAAAGGTCTGAGCTGCAAGGTCTCCAAATCTATTGTAAAATTGAGGGCAACATTCCCATGACTATTTATAGTACGATATTATAAAATAAAATATTAACTATTTATCATGTAAAATTAAAAAATTTATAATTTTTAAATATTATTATAACTATTTAAATTTAAAATATAATAATTCTCGCATAAATTTAAACATACTCTTAATAATATTTATTAAGAGTATGTTTAAATTTATGCGAGAATTATTATATTTTAAATTTAAATAGTTATAATAATATTTAAAAATTATAAATTTTTTAATTTTACATGATAAATAG